>JAODAL010058645.1:0-21967 GCA_025379985.1 Phyllomedusa bahiana | reverse complement strand
TTATTTGGGTTTAATTTGATCCCCTAAAGCTCCGGGAAAAAAGATCCCTGTTCTAAAGTGAGCAATTAAAAGGGAAATGGGGAATAAGAATTGGATATTTTTTTAACTGCTTTTGGGAAAGCTTGTGGGCTTGGGGACAGCACTGTGAGCCCCCCTTAAAGTATTTAAACCCTTTTTTGGGCTATGTCCACGTGTTTTTTTTAACCCCAAATTTTTTTAGTCCCGGGAAATTTGGTTTTTTTGCAGTGTGAAGGGGTCGGAAAGCTCCTACCCTTTTACATATTTTAAGGGGGGACATGTATGAATTTTTTTTGGAATTTAAAAGGGGCCGGGTTTCTTAATGGTTTTAAAGGTTAGTGAAAGAAATTGTCCCAGAATGTTTTAAAACCTGTTATCTGCATTTTCATATATACAAATGTATTTTTAGTCCCAAAATAAAACAAGTTTTAAATCAGGCAGATCCCCTTTTTAATTTGGGTATAGTTTGTTCTAAATTTTCTGCACCTGGGGGTTTTTGGCGTAAAAGTTTCTAAAATGTGTTAATTCTTTCGAATGGGGGTGTAAACGCCCACAAAAACCCCCCCAAAATTTTTGGGTAAAAATTAAAAAAGTGTTGCTCTTGCGCTTATGCCCCCAAAGGTTGGAAGCGGACTTTTTCATTCATTTGTAGAAAAATTTCCTATAAAGCTTTTTTAAATGTGCCAAAAAAGAATCCAAAAGAAAACCCTTGGTTTAAAAAAAAGGTGACCTGTTGGGCCCTTTTCGTCTGGAGGGGAAATTTCTGCCCCCAGAAAGGGAAAGGGAGGTTGGGGAAAATAGGGGTTAAAAAACATTTTCCTTTAAAATTGGTTTCCATAAAAGGCTCTGGGTGTAAAAATTGCCCAAATGAAAAAAGTTTGGTATTTTTTTCCGGGTTTTGGGTTCAAACAAAAGGACAAACCCCAGCATAACCAAGAAAGGGAAAAAAAAAAACTTTTTACTAAAGAAAAACAGCGGGGGGTTCTCTTTCCTTTTTTTTTTTTCCCCCCGGGTTTTTTTTTTTTTTTGGTAGGCGTACGGGATGTGCAAATTTTTAAAAATTTTTCCCAAAGGGCCCTAGTAGCACTGAGGTGGGTTTTGGCTTCTATTTGGGAGTTTTCCATCTTTTCATCTTTCCTTGCACCTCCCAGCACAACAAAAGTTTGGGGGATGGGGGAAAAAGAAGTTTACCCAGTAGCATTTTCCACTCACCCCCAGAGATTGAAGCTCCCTGCTACACAACTGCTTTCGTGGGGGTCAGTTGACCAGTGATACATTTGATCTGCATTGTGCAGGGTCAGGGGGCTCAATCAGGGGAGGGGATTGGAGAAACTCTGTTCTAACCATTTTCCCCCCTTTTTATTGTGGGACGCTCCCAATTTTAATGTGTAATTGGCCACCTGTGCCATTCCGGAAATGGGCCCATAAGTTTAAGGGGAAAAGGGCCCCTTAGATTTTAATGGCCTAAAAAGCACTGGGATTTTTTTTTCCCTGGTTTCAGGCAGTGGGGGATAAAGTCACGCTGCCAAATCCAAAAAGTGTTTGTCGGGAAAAAAATTTGGATAGGTTTTTATTATTTTTTTTATTGAGGGTTCTTTTTATACCTACCTACAAGTGGTCCTATAAACAGGAATCCCCTATATCCCTCCCTTACTAGGGACCTAAATACCAGAGGCCCTGTCTATTTACCCTCCAGAGGCACTATTATCCCTAGCTACCTACCAAGGCCCTGAAATACCTAGCTACCTACCATTAGCCCTATCTACTTAGCTACCTACCAGGGGCCTTATACCATAGCTACCTACTAGGGGCCCTGTAACCTACCTACCTCCCAGGGGTCCTATATTTTGGCAACCTACCAGCGGTCCTGTATACTTAGCAACCTACAGGGGCCCTATATACCTAGCTACCTTCCCGGGGGTCGTATCCCTAGCTACTTCCCAGGTGCCATATATGCCTAGTTTCCTATAGGGGCCTATATCCCTAGCTATTATCAAGGTCCTGTATACCTAATATGGAATAGTAGAAACCAAGGAGTGGCGTCCTAGAGCAGGCAGTGTGATGACGTCACGTGCCCACTCAGAGTTAAAAAGAGGTGCATGTTTGCGGGGAAACATGGAGAGGTATTATTACTTTATTTAATGAGGAGCCCTTGGTGGGGCTCTATATACCTACCTACCTACTAAAGGGGCTATATAAATATCTAGTTACTGGGGTACTATGGATTTGTAGTTTGTATTAAGAGGGAAGTAGGGAAGATGATTGAAAAGTGAAGAGCATAAGATATTTGTGTGGTAAAGTCGTGGCCAGGAGAAGTGATCATGGCGGTCTGGACCAGATGGAGAAAAAGAAAAAAGTGAAATTTTCCAGTCAAAGAAGACATCAACTGTGAGTCCCTGGATGTAACTACACTATTATCACCTATTATCTGCAGAACACCTGTGTACAATTATGTCTAACAATATATCGTTATTATATAGCGGTAATATACAGTCTGCAGAACCTGCGCCTACTACTTTATGAGCACTGTATGTCAATAATAGTTATCTCAGTGTAATGGGTTATATTTAGTGACAGTATGGGGGTATTATTCAGTTACTTTATGGTGGTGACATGTGGGGATGATGCGGCAGTATTATTTTGGTTTTGGTATATTGTTGTTATTGGTGATATTGATCCTGGAATATTGATTTGATGAGTAACCGCATGGTGGTATCAGTCACTATATGGTAGCGATATGTTGTTGTATTGTTTGGTCTTATATTGCTGTTATTGGTAATATTATCTTGGTCAGTTATATTATGATGGCATTAGTCTCTATGTAGTAGAGACATCCAGTAATAATGTGGCACTAATTTTTGGTTCTTGTATTCGTTCTGACCAACAGAATAGAGGTAACATGTCAATTAAACTGTACAGTGGAAACTACAAAAAAACCTAAACCCCAAGACAATCGTGTAATTATAATTACTGTAAAAAAAGATTATTTTTTTTTTATTTTTTGTTTTGGAGAGGAGACATACATGCTTCAACTGTATGGGGGCTTGAAAAGTCTGATGATTGGGACTTAAGCTGAAGTTTTGCACCAGAGCTATTGAGCCTTTAACCGTATCCCTGGCTACAGCAGTTTGGTTGAAAGGAAAAAGAGAGGAGATTATATGTCAACCAAATGATTGGCCCATTGCTGACAGCCGCCCATCTGATTCAAGATAGGCAGTGTAGCCTAATTCAAATACTTCCCATTTACCATCTTGAACCCAGTGTATACATTTGATTACCTGGAATATGAAAGTGAGGTTTTGTTACACTAAGGGCCACATGTATGAAATCTTTCTAGGTCTTAAACTCACCTTGTTGCCCAAAGCAACCAAACAGAGCGCCCCCCTGATTACATATAGTGCTCTGGAAAAATTAGAGGGGCGCTCTGGTTGGTTGCTTTGGGCATAAAGGTGAGTTTTAGACCTAGACAGATTTCATACATGTGGCCTTAAGAGTGGATAGAAAGGGTGAAAATATGATCTTTATATACCCACTCATACTAACTATGATGAATAAAATTATTGAAATAGGACTCATTCCTTGTGACTGGTGGGAATTGGAGTGGGCAGTTGATAGCACAATATGGCCCTTTTAAAGATTCTTTGTTAAAGAAGGAATGATAATTGGTTGTAGACATAAAACAGTAGCATGGCATAATTTCCCATACCCTGTAGACTGAAATGGCTTTACCACTGATTTTAGTGAAATTGTATATGTCATAGAGAACCGAACATTAGGTAACATAAGACATCACTTTAAGCTGTTGTACAAATGTTTTCTATTTCTACAAATATTCTGCTCAACTTCCTTCCAGACTGAAAGCATATAAACAGCAATTAATTCTCTGTATGCACCTTAATCCAGGTTTTAGTCAATTATCAATACTGCTGACTGAGTAATGCCCCATTAAACATGATCAAATACCGGTAAACAGTTACATCTGTGAGTGGTAAAAAACAGAGCTACTTAAAAACATTATAACATGTAGCATATTTCAACTGAGTAGTCGAATGAAAAATAAAATACTATTTTATTGGGTGTAGCTAAGGGCCAAGTCACACTATGTGCTTCTTGCTTAAAGATATAACAACTCTAAAGCTTGCACTGTAAAACAGCCAACATCCCTGTGAATGGGATTTTGGCAAAAAATTTACAGCCCTCCTGTCTGTATATTGCTAAAGCCTTTTTTTGTCATAGCTGGAGAATTCAGCACTGACAAACACTAAAGCACCATTTTAAATTATTTACATTTGGATGTTTTCTATGAACAAATTGTACATACACCGATTAGCCATAACATTAAAACAACCTGTACCATATTGTTTAGCTCCTCTTTGTGCTACCATAACAGTTTTCACCAGTATAAGCATAGACCCCACAAAACCTTTAAAAGTGTCCTGTACCCTTTCACCAAAGTGCACTCCCATTATAGTTGTCAATCAGTATATCCAGACTCTTTGTAAATGAATATCTAAACTCTAAAAATAGAAAAAGCGCCACTATGCTTTTAAGTAGGACAGGACCTAAGGGTATTTCACATGCTGTCTTTTGGGTATTTTATGGCACTTTATTCCGTGCATAATTTAGCCAAAATATTTTTCTGAAATACGCCCCAACAATTTAAAATACAGAAACCCATAGATATCAATGTAAAAAATGCGGGTAAATCACACGGAGCATAATTTTTTTCGATCATGATCTAGCATGGTGCGCAGACGTATATGCTGCATATTGGTTTAACATATAGCATATTGGCTTTAAAATTATGCGCTTTCAAGCAGATAATTTGAAAACGCAAAAGCATGGCTTTTACAGCACACAATAATGTGTGCCATAATATGCCTTTGTGAAACTCCCCCTAAGAGATGCCACTGATGGTGATGTGTGCATGCAGCGTAAATGCATGGTCAGTATGAAGAGACGCCAATACAGCGTTAATAGAGTTCCGGCTATACTCTTGAATATGGAGCCACATGGTGAGAATATTAGGAGCGATTTTAATTGTAATCTGTAACACTTTTTTGCTTAGATATTAACCCCTTAACAACCATTCATTGTATTTTGACTATAGGGGTTTTGAGGCAGGGGAAAAAAAACCTCTGATCCCCATGCTTAACCCTTTGATTGCCACATCATAATCAAAGGGCGAATTCCCCTGCTCCGTCAGGTGAACGGGACTCCCGGTGACCCAATGGAGCCTGGGAAACATCTGTACAGTTTATCCAGGGGTATATGTGAAAACAAGCTTGCAGTCAGGGCAGACTGTGTGCTGCCCTAACCGCGGGCCTGTGTCATACTGACACAGTCTAATGTATTAGAATATATGAATATGTTAATACATTACAAGTGTAAGAAAAAATGTAAAATAGTTATTTCCTTCATGGCTTATAAAAAAGTAAAAAACATAAAAAAGTATAGAAAAAAATAAATATTTAATATAAAATATTCTGCTTACATTTACACACAAAAAAACCTACAGGTATTAGGTATCCACACTATTGTAATAACCCATAGAATAAATCTAACAAGTTATTTAGTGTGAGATGTGAATGGTGTAAAAAAATATTTAAAAAAACAAAAAAGTGAAAAAATCTGTAATAATACAAACTATGCACCCAAAAAAGTTTAACTTCTCCCGCATAAAACAAGGCCTCATGCAACTGCATCATTGAAAAAATAAAAAAGTTATGACTAGAGATGGGCGAATTTCTCAAAAGTTCGATTCGGTGACTTCGCCGAATTTTCCGACAACATTCGTTTCGGTCCGAATTACTTTGGGACGAATGCGTTAAAAAAACGCTTTTTCCCAGGCTGCACAGAGCCTGGGGTGTTGTAAAATTTGGGTCCATGCTTAAATAGCGAGGGGCTTGGTTTGTCTTATAAATGTTTGTTTTAGTTGCCGCAGGGGTGACGCCGCCTTTAAATCGCTTCACAAAAAAAAAATTCCCCGGGCACTTTTAAAAAACCAAAACTGACCCCAAAAAACTCAAGCGGAAATGTAGCCCGATAAAGGGATTTGGGAGCGAAAGCTGGAAAAAAAAAAATGAAGTCAGGGGGGCAACATTTTTGACGTGGAGGTGACAGCAGCATCCCCAAACAGCATGGGGTAGAGAGTGGCACAATGAATTCTGGAGGTGGCAAAAACAGTAGTAGGCCACAAGTGGCACAATGACACTTTTGTAGGGCACGGCAACAGCCCCAAAACACAGCATGAGGTCGACAGTGGCACAAAAACATTTGGAGGGGGGCAAAAAAAGGGCCCCAAGTGGCAAATGACAGAAGTGGGGTGAGGCGCAGGGAAAAACAACAGCATGAGGTAGAGAGTGGCACAATGACAGGTGTGGAGGTCACGGCCCGGGGCCAAGCAGCAGCATGAATCATAAGTGGCACAATGACATTTGGGGTGGCAAAAGCAGGAGAGGGCCACAAGGGACAAATAACACATTGGGGGGTCGGGGGAGCAGCCCGGGAGCAGAATGAGGTGGGAGTGGCCAATGACATTCGGGGGTGGCCCCAAAAAAATATAGGCCCCAGATGGCACAATGACAGAGAGTGGAGGTGATGGGAGCCGCAGCATGAGGTCAAAATGCAAATGACTTTTTTGGGGGTGGGAAAAACAGGAGTAGGCCACAAATGGCACAATGACAGAGAGTGGAGGGGGTGGCGGCAGGGGAAACAACACATGAGGTTTAGAGAGTTTCACAATGACACATGTGGAGGCACGGCAGCAGCAGCATGAAATGACAGTTGGACAAAAACATTTGGAGGTGGCAAAAATGGGTAGGCACAAGTGGCACAATGAAAAGTGTGGGGTCACGGCAGCAGCAGCATGAGGTCAGACAGTGGCACAAGACATTTTGAGGTGGCAAAAAAAAGGAGTAGGCCACAGAGTGGGACAATGAAGAGAGTGGGGGGTGCGGCGGAGGAACAACAGCATGAGCAGGAGTGGCAAATGACACATGGGAGGTAGGGCAGCAGCAGCATGAGGTAGGGGCAGTGGCACAATGACATTCTGGAGGTGGAAAAATGGAGTGCCACAGAGTGGGGACAAATTTACACAGTGGGAGGGCAGCACAGCGCCCTGAGGTCGACAGTGGCCCCAATGCATTCGGAGGTGGCAAAAAAAGGGGTGGGCCACAGAGGGCACGTGCCACAGTGTGGAGGGCACGGAGCAGCAATGGGGTCAGACTGTGGCACAATGACATTCGGAGGTGACAAAAACAGGAGTAGGGCCCCCAGGGTTTGGGACAAAAGACACAGTGTGTAGGTTACGCAGAGCCAAGCAGCGCATGAGGTCAGACAGTGGCACAATGACTTCTGGAGGTAGCAAAAAAAAAGGGGAAAGGCCCAGAATGGCACAATGACACAGTGTGTAGTTACGGCAGCGGCCCAGCAGCAAAAAATGAGGTCAAAAAGTGGGACAATGACATTTGGAGGTGGCCAAAAATGGAGTAGGCCACAGAGTGGCACAATGAACAGTGTGGAGGTCACGGCAGCAGCAGCGTAGGTCGACGTAGCACAATGACATTTGGAGGTGGCAAAAACAGGGAGTAGGCCCCCAGAGTGGACAATGACGAGAGTGGAGGTGATGGCGCAGGGGCAACGCATGGGTCAGAGAGTGGGACAATAACCAGTGTGGAGGTTCCCGCAGCAGCAAAACAGCGCGCTTATGGGTCAGAGAGTGGCACAATGCACATTTTGGGATGTACGGACCAGCAACGCAGCAGCGCTGAGGTCATAGGTGGCACAATGACAGAGTGTGGGGGGGGGTGGCAATCCCCAGTCCCTGGTAAAGATGGTTGGGGGCAGAGGAGAAACTGCAGCAATGTGTGGCATCGGGCAGGTGCCCCACGAATAGTGTCTGGGGGGTAGTTTAAAACCCAACTCATTCTCACGGGTTTGGGTGAGGCGTCATGGCTGATGTAGTCTGACGCCTAAGGCATTGGTTGGTAAAAACCCTGGCCGATCCACCCTGATTCATCTTACAAATGTCAATTTTGTTCCACATTTCCCGTGGACAAGGGGGGTTTCCTTGGGGTAACGAGGGGCCCCCCCCGCATGAAACCCGCTCTGTGCCACACTACGGCCGGGCAGGACAGCTTCCCCACTGCAAACTCGGCAAGTTGCGGTCACACTCCAGTTTGGGCCAGTAGCCGCGGATCTTCTAGCTGGGGGGCAGGTGCTGCCCAAAGTGGGCCACCCCTTTTGGGTTCAGGGTCTGCCCCCGGTCCTGTGTTGCGGGCGATCCCCCCTCATTTGGCGGTGAAGGAAGTGCTCATCAGTGACTCCGCTTAGGTCCGGGCTGATGGAGCTGGGGTATGCTCCTCCCCCCCACCTTCCCCCAGCAGCCACGGCAGTAGTAGGTGAGGCTGAAAACCCCCGGGTCAGCCCTGTCAGAGGAGGGACATGCCACTTGGGGCAGCGGCCAATGCCCGGAGGATTTCCCCTATAGTATTTGAGTTTGTCCTCCCTTAAATAGCTGGGAAAAAGGCTCCCATTTTGGGGCCCCGGTAGAGAGGGTCCAATAGGGGGGGAGACAGAATCATCCCTTGCCGGATGCGGGACTATTCGGCTGTCATAGCCAGGCAAAATCAGATGCTGGGGGGCTATCTGCCAAGTGACCCCGGGGGGCCCCCCGCCCCATCCCACTGTATACTCCACGGTGTTTGCGGGTCATCTGCCTCGTCTTCCTCTTCCATCTACCCCCTCCCTGCCCTGCCCCTCCTCTCTTGCACCGGGGTAGAAAACCCACCATTTCACCAGACAAGCTTCTGCTCCAATGCCCTCCCCCCTCCCCCATTTAGTCCACCCGGGACTTTGGGGCGCGAGATGTAGTCGCCAGTCTCCGTTCCCCTGCCAGAAGTTTTTTTCAGTCTGCAGGACATGAAGCGGTGTGTAAAAATATTAATTATTTTAAAAATATTAATATTCAAGATACAATATTGAAAAAAACAACAATATTCCCACCTGATTCTCAGGGGACGGTCAGCAAAGTAAAAACACACCAACAATAAAATGTATTAAAAAGAGATTATATATTATCCAGAATGAAATGGGGTACAATGTGGTAAAAACATTAAAATCATACACCACACAAGGTTATAAATCATAAATCAAGTGCAGGGAAAAACATATATATATATATATATATATTACCTAACATAAACTGTTACAAAAACACACCCTGGGAAAAACACAGTAACAGCACAGAAATTGCAAACAATTATATCACAAACTGTGAAACAAACAACAAACAATAATTTCATATATGGAGATCTTAAGTTATATACCAATCTGAAAAGATTCCCTTGGGACTGTCTGAGAGATTCCTAAAACACCCTTCCAAGAGCCCTTCAAGAAGTGTCCAAGAGTCCCCCTCAGTCATCTAACTCTGGATATTTATGTATTTTTTTCCTTCTGATCTCAATTTTCCCACCTTTTAAGAGAAAGCAATCTCTCTCTTTTTGATCAGTTTTGGGGGTAATAAACACTCTATGATAATTGTGTGTTCATCCTGATATATCCCCTGTGATCAATCCTGGGGCAATAAACACTCTTGTTTATTGTGTTTTTTCCCTGTTAAGACCTTTTCCCCTGTGGTCAAATTGTACAGTCGATACATGCAAATTGGTATGGGCACTTTCTTTCAATTACTCCCTGATTGCATCCTATTCACCTGGCATAATTCGTTCTAAAGGAAATAAGCATTCTGTGTCATGTAAAGGCCTTTATTCACTCCAATTGTCTAAAGCAATAATCCTTCTGTGTACATCCTGCTTGGGCTTAACCAAATTGTAATTAACTATAGAAACCATTTTCCAGGCCAGTCATGATACTTATAAATTCTCCATTTACAAATTGACGATACACTATAAGTTTTTAAAATTTACACATTTCCTCATAAATCCACAATTTTACAGATTAATTCACATTTATGCATATCTTACAGGGCCCCCAAATTGAGAGCGAATCAAACTTCCAGAGAGATCTCTCACAATAAAATTTAGTATGACACAATAGATTTTAGCGTTCTCAAAAAAAAAATAAAGTAGTGACAAAAAAAAAATAAATAAATGCTTCAAGAGTCCAAATCCAGTCTCTGTGATAAGAAGTCCTTTATGCTTCTAGTGCTGATTGGGGCACGCTTTTCAATGTTTTTCTTTATTGGCAGATGACGATCTAGTTTTCCAGCTTTTTCCAAATTGAGGTTACATTTTTCCCAGAATGGGGGTTTAAACTTCTGAAAATATAAACCCCTTTATCAGCTTTTTACTTATGCATCTTCCTATTAATATGAAACCACTTCAAAAATGGTTGCCTTTGGAAAATTGGTATTTTATTCAGATATAAGAGGGACGGGTTTTGTTACAATGGAAGGGTCCTCCCCATGAAGGGGGTGAAGAATTTTTCCTTTTTTTCCCCAAAGTCTCGCACCATGGCTAATCCCCAAACTTGTATTCAAATGGTCTCACTTTTTTATCAAAAATACTTCTTTTTCTGCTTTTTCGATTTGCCAGAGTTTTGAGAAACAAAAACTTTTACTTGCTGGATGTAATCTGCCAATTTTTCCCCCAATTTTCAAAAGCTGACCTTGAAAATACTGGGGGAAAGGGTAACAGGAATTTTGACCGGTGTGCGCATTAATCTCCCTGTCATCCCGAAAAGGGCTGATCCATTGTGAAGGGGTGGACCTCATTGCCGTTAAAACAATGGTAAATATCTTTTCAGGCTGTAGGTTTTCCCATAAAAAATTTGGTCAACATGGTTTTGATGGTGCGTTTTCCCCCTTTCAACCCCCCAGAGATTGGGGTGGTAAGCAATAGAATTTCTTGCTTAACATCCAATAACTTCTGCAACTGTTGAACCCCTTTCGTAAAAGCGGGGCCTCTATCATGGCTACCTTATGGGGCAGTCCCCATCTAGAAAACAATTTGTTTTTCAGGGGGGAAATGTTTCAATTCATTTACTAAAAAAAATCAACAACAACCCAACCCAGTATGTTAACCTTCTGGGGGGTTTTTGGGAAGTGGGCCAAAAAGTCAATTTGAATGTGTGACCATGGCCTTCAGGCGGGGGGGGCTATTCTTCAAAAATCCTTTTTTGAGGAATTGGAGGGTTTACTTGCAGACAGGGTATACATTTCGGCTTTTATCTTGATTTTTTTCTTTCCTGGGGGCCCCACCATACTAAATTTCTTAATTTTTGTAGGGTCTTGCCGCTCATAATGCCCCGCCACTGGGGGTGTGAAATGAAAAATTAAAAAAAACCTCATTACAATCTGGAGGCACAAAAACCCCCTGGAAAACCTATACCCGTTTGATACATTAGTATTGGTTCACTGCACACAAGGGATCATTCAGTACACCTGCCCATGTTGTGGGTATAGGCAATGGCTTTCCAGAAGATCCTTTCTCTAACTTCTATATGGAGATGGGATTTTTGTAAAGACAGTAATCTGGTGACACTAGGAGGCTCCCCAATTTGTTTTTTTGGCCGCTTTTTTTGCACACTATCGCAAGGCATTTCTTTCGCATGAACTGAGCTTTAAATGGCCTTTAACTTTATCAGAGCACAAGGAGCATTTCCTTTTTGCAAAGGTTCCAAATAAAAATTTTAATAAACCTGTTCACAAAGGTTTGCCGTCTGGGATCTGTAATCCTTTGGGGAAACTAGAGCGGGTAGCATGGTAAATGTATTTACCACATAAGCCCTGTCCTGTAAATTTTATACCCAGGTATTTAACTCTCCAAAATACAAGCTATTACTGCAAACCCTCTGCATATTGAGCTAATGTCCTTTACATAGCACATTCTATCCGATCAGAAAACATACTGAAAATCCTGTATACCCCCTTCCCTTTGCGGGTAAGAAGAACCTTCACAATATATATCTATACCCGGCACTGAGGTATCAGAGAGAGGATTGGGGGGTAAGAAAGGGTAGAGGGCAGAGGGCATTATGTGGGTTTTCCCCTTGGTAAAGCAGTAAGGCAGGAACTATCGTTTTTGTTTGGAAGTGATGTCCAGTCTCTTGCATCAACATTTAAAACCATCGTGAAAAACTTTGATGAAGTCACGTTTTCCTGGTTTTCAACACAAATTTAAGGGGTGGAGGGTGTGGATTGTGACCCGTAATGTTTCGTAAAATGCTGCAGAGGGCCCGTAGTCGCCATTTAAAAGCTTTTGCATGCAGTTTTAATGACTTTTACGGGGTTTAGAATCTGGACCCCTAGGCAATAGTGCGCAATCGTCCATGTAATCCTGGGACAACACAGCTGACAAGCTTCATTGAAGTGCTACTTCTAGGTGAAAGGTCTTTGATGGGGTTTTGGAGTTATTAGTGCTGTGGCCTGTAGACGCTCTTTTCAATGAATTAAGGCCGCGTATTGTTCTATCCATTCTTTGCTGATGAAACATCTTCTCCTTTTTTTTAAAAGATTGTTCAATTTTTGGGCAATCTCTGCAAAATGGGAATGAAGTCTCTTGGTATTGGCCCAATCCCGAAAAAACATCACGCAGTCTTTTTCATCGGAAGCTTCAAAATTTGTATGATGCCACTTTATGCTGGGCAGGCTTTTTTCCATCAGGTGTAATGGCACCTAGGGGGTCAGTGACGTTTTTCATTAACTGACATTTTTGGAATTTACCTTTTTGTCCCCTTTTCCCAGAATTCCAATAATTCTTTGACAAAAGTCAAAAGTTTTCTTAGTTCTTGGCCAGAAGAACACATCCACAATTTCCAAAATTTCTTCAGGGTTGGAAATTTTTTTCCAAACTGCTGCCTCTTTTTAGGGAAAAAATTGTTTGGGGCGTTGTGGAGCCCTTGTGGAAGTCGACGGAGTCAAACTGACGGTCTTTTCCAGGGGGAAGCAAGTTGTATTTAGATTCTTCCAATAGCGTCTCCAAAAATCCATTTGCTAGTCTAGAGTACTGAAAACTTCGCTTTTGGGAGGGTTTGGGAAAGAAGGGGAGGGGTCCTCTGACAACTGTGGGACAGGGGTGGGGGTAAACGGAAATTTAACTTACCCTAATCCAGCACAACCGATTGACCATCTGGTTTCCTGATAGGATATAAAAGGAGAATTTGTTAGGATTTACATTCTCTCCCAATATTCCCTGCTCTAACAATGACTCAATTGTTTGCTGTTTTAAGGCTCACTGTCTTTTGGAAGAGGGTACTGTTTTTGAGGCGCCCTGGGCCTCCCTGAAAAAAACCTCTTATCTTCCATTTTCCCACAGTCATGCTTATGCTTAGCAAACACATATTCATACTCTTTACTATCTTTGACACCCCGGATCATATGTCGGAATTGCATAAATCTCCTGTTTTTTTTATTTCATGCACCGCAGGGAATCAGGATAAAGCAATATCTCCATTACCAGGAAACCCGATCCTTCATTTGCATAGTCAACAAACTCCCTGTTGTCCCAAGAAATCCATCCTAAAAAAGAGACAGAGTCAGGGAAATTAAACAAAATCCTTTTTAAGTCAAATTCCTTATTATCTATTTTTAATATAGCCTTTCTTGCTTCTATTCCACCGCATGGGGTCCTGAAATGCTTGGAGGTTCAGCTTCCTCCCTGTAGAAAAAGGGTGATTTTGAGGTTGAGGTGCGTTTTTAAAAAATTTAAAATTTTTTTACAGTGGGAAAGACGTTTTTCTCCGTAGTCCTGGCGACTGAAAATAAGTCGCCCCTCGAATGGCCTCAACAAAAGGCAGGGGTCACGCAGAGCTGCCACGGCTGACTCAAGTTACACGGGGGTTCTATGTCCGCCTGGGTCATCAAAAAAACGTTAATGGGCCCTTTTTTTTGTTCATACAGTCGGTCCAAATGTGCAGGTGGAATTTCCCGGGGGGAAAATCGGTATCAGAGTGGGTTGGGGGAGCCGTTCTGCCGCTGCAACTCGAGGAGGGTTTTCCCTGGCTTTGTAGGAATGAGAGTGCATGCCAGTTTCCTGGCCTTTTTTTAAATCTTCTGAATATGGGTGGAATTTAGGCCCCCTTTTCAAAACCCGATTAAACACATGCGCCATGCAGGGCGCAGGACCATCCCCCCTCGGTGCATGTTCCCCCCTTTGTCCATCCCCATGGTTCCGATTTGCATTTTGGGCAGGAAAAGCCACACAACGATTTTTTGTGCATGACACGGACAGTTCCTCCCCTGGTGACTTTGTTGCCGGGGGCAACCAGGTATAGAACTGGTGACCCGCTGTGCCCTCCAGTGGTATGAGGGAGCAGTACGTGTGGAGGCTGGGGAGGGTGGGGGGGGGGAGGAGGAGGAGGCGGAATTGGCGCGGGAGCGTTTGACAATTTGGGAAAGGAGAAAGCGCGTCTCCTGCCCAAAGTTGTTGGTGTGTGGGCGGGAAGCAAATTCACCAGGGGGCCCGTAAAGGACTGTACGGGCCCTTACCGAGTTACAGCCCCAAAACGTCCGCCTGCCGTCACCTTGGAAAAAACCCATAAGCTAAGGACTGGCCCCCCTTCTTTTCTACTATTTAAAAGTGTGGTATTCCCTTTTTTGGGAAAATAAATTACGGCTTTCGAACTCTCCATTCGGCTCGGCAAAGCATAAGTTTCGAAGGGTGCAAAGTCCACCATTTGAAAGGGGGGGACGCATTTCCCACAACTTGGACAGGAGCAGGTCAGCTTTTTCACCCTTTGGATGGTTGGAGATACTGTTGTCTCTTTGAAATCGCCCGTGAACGACTTTTGGGGGCCATTGAGGAGCGAGGAGCAGGGATCTGGACCGGGAGATGATGTCAAAGGAAACAGTCCCCTTTTGCTGAGGGGGGGTGGGGGACCAACTGGGGTGCAATGGCATGCGTGCCCCTGGACGCTGCTGCTGCTGTGTTGTGTGGGGGTAGGATGGGCCACCACTTTGGCCATTTTTCCCAGGCCACCGGGTGGTGACGCTGCATGTGTTGACGCAGGGCCGTGGTGCCAATGTTAGCTCTTTGGCCACGCTTCCTTTTTGTACAAATTCTACATATACCCTATTCGGCTCCTCTGTGTCTTTTGCAAAGAAATGCCCACACCGCCGAGTATCTGATTTTACCGCCAACGTCCGAAAAAGTGACTACTACTGCCGCTGGGTTTTCTGGCCCCTGTGCCGCTACTTTCTTGGACCTGCGAATCGGGTTTTTTACCCCCGGGCCCTTGGCTCCCGCCTCACACTGCTGCTACCCCTCCCTTTTCCCCGGGCCGCACAAACCCACTTTGCCTGGCGGGGGCCCCCTGCCTGACCCGCGAGTTTGGACCCCCCTTTTTTCCCCTTGATAATAATTTTGAAGGGCCCTTCCCTCCCGGGGGCCCCCAAGTGCGGGGGGGGCTACTTTTTTTCATCTATTTTTTTGTTTAAATTCGTCATTCCCTGCTCTCATAAACCTTTTGGGGTTATCAAAAGGTGCCCCCCTCACAACATGACCCCCCCCATACCCACCCCCCCAAAATCTTTTCCTTTGCCGCCTACGCAAAAAGGGAAAGGGGATATTGGCCCCATTTCTTCGCTGCCAAGTAGCGGGTGAATGCCTTTCCCCCAAATTGTTTCATCCTCGCTTTATATTTGGCATTTGAGCCCAGACCACATATTTAGGTCTCTGGCTGGGGGGAATTTGGGGAGGGGAAACAGAGGGGGGGTTTTTGGGGAATTTTGAAGGGGCCCTGCCCCGCCCCCGGGTTTTGCCAACTAAGGGTTGTGTTGCCCGTTCCCTCCCAACTCGGGGCTGGGGTTGTCAGTTGTCAATCTGGGAGGGGGGAAATGCCCCTAGCCCAACCAATAAAGGGAACCCCTTGGGGTTTTGCTGGTTAGCACACGGCCGGGGCCTTAGATGACAAGCGACATTTTGGGGGCCCTAAACCGAGGCCCCCGGGCTGCGACGTCCCCTTTGGGTTGGGGCTGCGACCGGGGGCCTGCTCCGGGAAATTTGTTTGTGCCACTCCACTCGCAGGTGAAGAGCCTACCACCCCTCGTCAAAACATAGGTTTGCTCTAAAAATTGTACAGACATTGTTTGATAAAGGGAAATTTCGGGTATATGAAAAATACACCCCCTTTTTGGGTTTCCAAATTGAACCAGTTCCCAAGTTTGGGGTTTCCCCCCTTTGGGAAAATTAAATTGCGCCCCAAAATGTTCGGGGAACAATTTATTGGGAAATGTGTCTTTTAAAAAAACACTGTGTTTTTTTCCCAGAATTTTAAAAAGCCAAACGGGCTTTAATTTAAACCCTTTTGGGGATATAAAATTATGTAAAAGGCAAAATTTGGGTTTTCTTTGGCGGGGGAAAAAAAAGGGGGTTTTTTTTTAGGGGACCCAACAGCAGAAAAAAGGGGCTTAATTAACCCTGGATTTTAAAATTGCCCCAAAAGAATTTAGCAACCAAAAACTACCAGTTTTTTGTAGGTGTTACAATGGGTTTTATTTTAGGGTTAAAACCAACACGGAAACACAAACTTTGAAAATTAAACCCTTTTCGGTTATAAATTATGCTACGGGAAAAAATTTTCTTTTTTTGGCGAAAAAAAAAAAGGGGTTTCTTTTAGTGACCACAACAAGCAGAAAAAAACGTTTAAATTTAACCCCTTTTTTTAAAATTTGCGAAAAAAGGAGTTGAGAAAACCAAAAACCCCAAATTTTTGTAGGGGGGTTTTCAATTGCGTGAAATTTTAAAGGGTACACAACAAGAGAAAAAACTTGTAATTAACCCGGTTATGAATTTTTTCCCACGGGAAAAAAATTTTGCCCTTTTTTGGTGGTGAAAAAGACTTTTTCTTTTGGGTTTGCCCGGGGCAACAGAGAAAAAACGTTTTAAATTAATCCCTGGATTTTAAATTGGGGGCGCAAAAAAATTTGGGGGAAACCCAAAAAACCCCCCAACCCTTTTTTAGTATTACAATGGGGGGTTTTATTTAGGGTACACAACAAGAGAAAAAAGGGAAAATTGACCTAGGGTTTAAATTGAATTATGTTACGGGGAAAAAAAATGTCTTTTTTGGCGTTTGAAAAAAAAAGTTTTTTTAGTGACCACAAAAAGCAAAACAACGTTAATTAACCCCTGGATGTAAATTGCGAAAAAAGGGGTTTTGAGAAACCCAAAAAACTACCCTTTTTTGGTGTTAAAATTTGGGCGTGTTTTTTTACGGTAAAACAACAAGAGAAAAACTTGAAATTTAAAACCTTGGGGTTTTTTATGAATTTTGCTACAAAAAAAAAAAGGTCTTTTTTTGGGTGGTGAAAAAAAAACGGTTTTTTTTTAGGGGACCGCAACAGAAATAACAACGTTTAAATTTAAATCCCTGGTTTGGTAAAATTGCGCAAAAGAAATTGAGAACCAAAAAAAACTCCCAAGCTTTGTAGTATTACAATGGTGTTATTTAGGGTTACACAACAAGAGAAAAACTTGTAATTGACCTAGGGTTTTATAAATTTTTTGCTACAAAAAAAATGTTTTTTTTGGCGATGAAAAAAAACATTTTTCTTTTAGTGACCAAAAACAGCAGAACAACGCTTAATTAAACCCCAAACTTCGACTTTTTTTTAGAACCAAAATTTTTCCTGAAATTCTAAATGGATTCCACTTTTAGAATCAATTCCCCCCATCTCTAGTCATGATGATAAAAGGCCAAAGGAGGCAAAAACTAAAAAAATGTGCTGGTCCTTTTCGGGATTTTGGGAAAATTTAAGGGGGTTTAAAAGGGGGCATTATACTTTTTCTTGGACTTTTTATTATTGAACAGCAAAAAAAAGAATTTTATTTCATCTTCTTTAACCCCTTTAAAGGGAAAAACCCAGCCTTTTTGCCCCTTCCCTTGACACACCCCTTTAATTTTTGAAACCCGGGGAATGTAACTTTTTTGTGAGAAAAACCCTTTTTGGGCCCACTTTTACCTAGCCATGTATTCAAGATTTTTTTTCTCTTTGACACATTGTGCTTTAAGTTAGTAAAAAAATTTTTATCCATACAATCCCTTGTTTGTTTGGGGAAAAATTTACCAAAATTTTAAATGAAAAATTAAAAAAAAATTTGCGATTTTTGAAAGTTCCCAAAATTTCTACGTGCAAGACAGATAATTATTCACCCAAAAATATTTTATATTTTGCATCTACCATATGCCCCCACTATAGGTTGCATAAATTTTTTTAAAATGTCTTTTTTTTTTTTTTACGACATTGGGGGGCTTAGAAAATTTAGTAGAAATTTTCCCTTAACATTTTAAAAGAAAATTTCCCAAATATACATTTTTTTAGGGCCCAAACTCCAGTTCTGACGGGGGTTTGGGGGGCCTGCATTTTAGTCCCCCCATAATAAACCCCCCATCTGGAAACAAAGGACCCCTTAAAACGAATTTAAAACACTATTTGGGAAGTTTGAAAAACCCTTTAGATATTTCACAAAAATTAAAAAGCAAAGGGGAAAGGTGAAATTTCAAAAATTTTTCCACTTTTTTTGGGGTTTTTTTCAATATTTATCCTTTAATTCACTGGAATAAGTAAATTTTATTTGGGTTTAAATTTGCAACTTAATATCAATTTCCCCCCAGTTTGCCTTTTTTAGAGATTTTCCCATATGTGGCCCTAGTGCATTATTTGGCTCACCCCCTAAGGGCCCCAGAAAAATTTGGGAAAGGGGCACCTTTCTGGGACTCTAGGGTTTTTATTTTCAATTCGATTTTATTTAGGCGCCATTTTTCCCGGTTTGGGGGGGCACCCCAAGGTGGGTAAAAAATTAATAAACACCCTTAAATAGACCCCATATTGGAAAAATACCCCCTTAATTAATATATCCCAGGGGTTTCATTGAGTAATTAGACCCCACACGTGATTCATAAATTTTTTTTTTGCTTAAGGGTTGTGAAAAATTAAAAAACATTTTTTTTTTTAAAATTTTTCAATTTTAGTTAAAAAAATTTCATTAAGGAATCCTGGAAAAAAAAAAAACCTTTTAAAAATTTGTTAAAACAATTTTTTTCCAAGTTCGGCAATACCCTTTCATGTTTGGGGGTAAACTTTCTGTTTGGGGGCCCCATGGGAGGGGGTATAAGGGAGGGACCTATTTTGGCCTTTTTGGGAAAGCGGTTTTTTGGGGGGCCAAAGGCGCATTTGCAAAGGCCCCAAAGTAGGGAGAACAAAGGGGAAAACCCTTTCCAAAGGGCGCCCCATTTTTTGGGTTCAACAACCCATCAGGGATTCATCTAGGGGTTTTTACTGTGCATTTTGGAAAGCCCCAGGTGTTTTCCCAAATTTTTTTTTTTGCATTGGGCAATGAAAAAAGGGGGGAAAAAAAAGCCCGTTGGTCATTGTTTTTTTAGTTTTTAATTTTACAGCATTCGCCGTGCAGGGAAAATTTATTTGATAACTTTACTATGGGGGGGTTTGGGTTTAAATTAAAAATTTTATAAAGGGTTTTTTTTATAGTTTTTTCTGGTTTTTTTACTTTTTCACAGGGAGAAAATTAAGGGCTATAAAAAATTGCGTTTTTTTGTTGTTATTCTGAAACCCATAAAAATTTTTTTTTTTTCTTGGGGGGCAGAAACTTTTGTATGGGTTGTTTTTTGCGGGATGAGTTGAAGTTTTTATTGGTCCATTTTTGCGGTGCAAAATGATGCTTATTTCACTTTTTTTTAAGGTTTTTTTTTGAATGTTTTGAACAAAAAAACAGCAATCTTTGGGAGTGTTTTTTTTTTTTTATTTTTTATAGCGGTCAAATGTAAAGTTAAAATTTTGCCAGGTAGCTTTTATTCAGCAGGTCAAAACGATTTTCACCAAAATTTCCCCAAATTTTTTTATTTTTTTTTTTTAATGCCTTTTTTTCAATTTTAAAAACCCTTTATTTTAACCCGGAAAATTTTCGGGTTTTTTCATTTTCCATAGTCCGAGAGCCCAAACTTTTAAATTTTTTTTTGTGCTTGGAAACGGGGTAGGGGCTTGTTTTTTTCAAGATGAGTTGACCCTTTTTATTAGTATCCCTTTTTGGGGGGACAACTTTTTTTATCGCTTTAAAAACCATTTTTTGGGAGGCCGGGTGGGGGAAAAAACTGCAAACATAGTAATGTTTTTTTTTTTTATTTTTTAAAAGGGGGTCCCCCATGCAGTATCCCTGATAAGTTAGCTTTACTTTTGGGGCGCTACGATTATGGCGAAAACCCCATTTATATAGTTTTTTTTAAGCTGAATCACTTAAAAAAAAAAAAAAAGTTTTTTTTTTTTTTAAAACAATTTTTATGCATCACTATCTTCTGAGAGGGTATACAATTTTTTTTTTCCGTATACAGAGCTGTATGAGGGCTTTTTTTTTTTCGGGGAAAACTTTACGTTTTAATTTTGGGACAACCCTTTGGGGGTTTTAAAGGGGTTTTTTGATCCCTTTTTATTCCATTTTTTGTGCTGCGGGGGGGTGAACAAAAAAATTTAATTCGTGGGTTGTTTTTTTTTTTTTTTTTTTACAGGGGTTCACCGTACGGGTTAATTTAAAATGACAGATTTTTTAGGGAGGGGCGTTACGCAAAGCGGCGATACCAAAAAAAAAAAAAATGGGTACTTTATTTTTTTTGATCATTTTTGGGGCGGGCGTTTTTTAAAAGGGGAAAAGGGCCCGGGGTACCCTAAATTTTTTTTTATTTTTTGTGTTTGGGGTTTTTTCATGTTTTCACTTTTTTTTTTTCTTTTTCACGGGTTTTTTTTTTTTACTTTTCCGCCCCCTGGGGGGTTTTAAAGGAGATCTTTAGATCTCCTTTATTCAATAGGGGAAACAGTAAAAAGCTTTTTTTGAAAGTTTTTGGTTTCCCATGGGAACCCGTCCCGTCAACCCATGCCGGGGTCATGCCCACAGGGCACGGCCGGGCGTCGTGACGTCATAGACAACCCGGGGAAAGGCCCTTTTCCGCCTTCCGTGCTGTCTTTTAGGGGGCAGGGCTGCACGGATGCCCGAATCCCCCCTTTTCCGGTGCTTGCCGCCGGGCCCGAGACGCAGGAGGAGCGATCTCCTCCTACGTTCTTTAATTAATTTCGACCCGAAACGTTCCCCGATAATTAAGGGGGGTTTAAACCGGCCCCCCCCCGGGGCGATCCGGGGTCGGGGCCGAGCTTCGGGATGTCATCTGTAATATCAGGGACACCCCGGGGCCCCATTTTTTCCCCCCGGGGGGAACTCAGCCTTTTGAGTTTTTTCGCGGTTTCCTTTTGGACGTATCCATACGTCCAGGGGTGAAAACCCCCCAAAACCCCCTGGACCGGGATGGATACGGCCAGGGTCTGAAGGGGTTAAAACCCCTTTCTTCCACAGCCCCGTTTTTTACCTTCTATTTCCCCATTTTTGAAAACTGAATGCAACTTCATGGGGGGAAAAACTTTGTAATGGTTTTTTCCTTTTTCCCCAAGTGATTTAAAGAATGTTTTTTTTGTGACAAATTGTGCTTTGAGGGTTTGGGACAAAATCCGTTCTGATGTATTATGGGGGCCGTGTTTAGGAAACCCGTGTTTCCCCAACTCCAGTTCCCCCAAGGGACCCCAACAGGTTTATTTTTCAGGACTCCCAAAAGAATGCACTGACAATAATTATTTCCCTGTGCAAAAGCACTGAAATAAGGGTTTTAACCCGTTTCAAAGCTTAAAAAAAAAAAGGGCCGAAACATGACCTGTTGGGTTTTGCCTTGAGGACTAGGGTTGGGGGGAAACCCCTGTATTTTAAAACCTCCATAAATTTTTCCCCTTAAAAACGCACCCAAATAAACAAAACAGCGTTTAAGAAGTCTGTTTACCCTTGTGGGGATATCACAGAAATTAAACCAAAGTGGAGATAAAATTTCAAAATTTTCCTTTTTTTTTTTTTCCAGATTTTCAAATTTTTAATCCATTGCTTAAATGAAAAACATTTTGTGGATGTCCCAAAGATGGGTGTGGCAATACCCGGGATGT
>JAODAL010058644.1:0-21967 GCA_025379985.1 Phyllomedusa bahiana | reverse complement strand
GCGCTCGTTGAATCTCAGTTTGGCGCAGATAGCGCCTTGTATGATAGTTTGTTAAAAATATCAATTCCTAGTCCTACTGAGCATTTTGTAAATCCCTGGGACTGAAGGAAAACACTGTTGATTTTGTCTTACGGTTCTTCCACCAGCCCGCATTTCACAGGTATTCGCTAGAAAAATTTCAGTTTCTAATCCTAGTTGGCTGTAGGAAATTAGAGGGATTTGAGAAAAGCTGTGATTTGCCATCTTTTAATAAGAGACTGTCAAAAACTCTTCCATACCTTCTTACATTTTTGTCTTTCTGAACATGGAGCGAAATGCAGGTGGTAAGCGAGCAAAGGGGGGGTAGGACATGGAGGTAGAAGTACGAGAGAAGGTGCTCCTTCCAGTGCTGGCGACAACACGCATGCCAGCGGATCGTCAGTTGCAGGACCGTCAGGCCTGTCATCGCTGGGTCAGGGCCCTGTGAATCTAAGTAACGACAATCGTCGCCAATCTGTCCTTCAGTGGTTTAATGCAACCTGCATCCAGCAGTCTTACCTCCTCGTCCTCCCAGTCACGGCCACAAATGTCGTCATCAGCATCATCAGCATCCGTCCAACATGAAGCGAAGGCAGCCCAAATGTCAACTCGTGTACCCACCACTGTGGATAATCCATTGTCTGAAGACCTCTTTGATGACAAAATGCGGTTGGGGTCAGAAGGCATGTTAAAAGATCAAGAGGCCAAAGAGGATGATTTAGTCTGCTCTGACGCCCAGTTACTGATGCCATCAGAGGAGGTGAAGGAAGCCGGTCAATCGGCAAAAATCCCGGGCGGTCGGCAACGCCTTGCAGTCCCTCTTGCTTGTAGCCCGCAGCTTCTGGATGCAGAAAGTCAGGACGACCAAGTCACCTGTGTTGATGATGATGATGATGATGACGACATTGCGGATCCAACGTGGTCTTTTCAGCAGAATTTGCTTGCGAGCGCTTCATCAGTGGACGAGGAGGAAGACGATGGGGTAGTGTCAGTACGGCTCCCGCAACAAAAAGGGAGAGGGCGGTCGCAGAAGTCCGCTGATATGATTCCGCCAGCCACGGTCAGCGCAAACCCTGCTCCTCGCTTATCGCCGTCAAAAGGTCCAGGACCTCTCAAGCCTGGGCCTTCTTTGAGCAAGCCTCTGATTTCACCAGTGATGTCATATGCCGCCTTTGCGTAAACGCATAAGTAGAAGCAAGAACCTTAGGTGGTTAACCACCAACATGTCTAGTCACATGCAGCGAATGCATGAGTTGAAATGGAGGCAACACTTGGCCAAAAAAGGCCAGACCGACGCCGGGCCTCCAACCACTGTCACACCCTCTGTCTCCGCCTCCTCCTCCTCCGCCACCACCTAGCGTTCCTCAGTGCCATGTCTCTCAGAGTCATGATCAGGATCAGCCTCCGCTTCAGCCTCCACCGTCGCCCGAGTACCACCAGCACCACCAGAGACCCATCCAGGGCCGGGACAAGGCATTTTGGTGCCCTAGGCAAGTACAGCCAATGGCGCCTCCCTCCTCGCTCCCCAAAAAATTCCCCCCCCCCCACTAATTCCTCTCACCCCTGTGCACCCCGCCTTTTTTTTTTCCCCCAATGATCCCCACCCCCCCACCCCTCACAAAAAAACCCCCAAAACAATACCCCCCCCAACCAAAACCCACCTAAAAAACCCCCCCCCCTTTTTATAAAAAAACCCCCCACAAAACCAAGCCCAAAACTATTACTATAAATGCTCAAATAATCCGCCCAACCCCGACCAAACGCAACCCCCCCATTGAACGTGTACACGCTCTGATTCATATCACCGCCATACATGACCAGATATTTGGGAGAACTAGTTTTTTGTAGGCTTACAGACATATATTTTCCGCCATACAGTGACCTTTGGTAGATACTGTTGATGTAGCGCCTGCAGAAAAAGATTCAGCAGTTTCATTTAGTGACCAAGGAACATCTTTTTGATCACGTCGTTCATTTTTTCCCTTTTTTCTCCATCCGGTTCACACCTTCATTTGATTTTTTTCCCCACCCAATACTGTCCCGCGATTTGGACACAAAAATTTAAATCCTCACATTTCCATAACTCCTTATTTTTAGGTTATAAGTCCCCTAGTTAGACAGGGATATAGATATCCCCCCCATAGGGGTATTGTATATTGTCCCTTTGCAGGGGATATTAAATATAGGGGGACTCAGGAGGTATATACTATAGGGGTTCAGGCGGTATATAGCTAGGGGGCCCCACAGGCATATGGGGGTCAGGGAGGCGAGGGGGCCCCAGGGAGACTATGGGGGTCAGGCAGGCGTATGGGGGCCACCGGGAGGCGTAATGGGGGGAAGCAGGCATATGGGGGGCCCAGGGGGGTTGGGGGCTCAGGCAGGGTTATGGGGGGGTCGGGAGGCTATGGGGGGACAGGCGGCGTTGGGGGCCCCAGGCAGGCATATGGGGCACACAGGCATTGGGGCCTCAGGCAAATGGGGGGAAAAGGGAGGGGTATGGGGACCATAGGAGGTGAAAGGGGGCCCCCAAGGGAGGGTTGGGCCCAGGAGGGGTTTTTGGGGGCTCAGGCGGGGGTATGGGGGCCCCGGCAGGCTAGGGGGGGCAGCAGGGAATAGGAGCCACGGGAGGGTTAGGGCCACAGGCAGGCTATGGGGGGGTAGGCAGGTGTATAGGGGCCACAGGCAGGCATATGGGGCCCAGGGAGGGGTAGGGGCCAAGGGGGCTATGGGGGGCCCGGGGGCATATAGGGCCCAGGGAGGGGATGAGGGGCCCCAGGCGGCGATGGGGGCCCCGGCAGGCTAGGGGCCCAGGAAGCGTTGGGCCCGCAGGGTATGGGGGCTCAGGCGGCGTATAGGGGGCCCCGGCAGGCGGGGGGCTAACAGGCGTATGGGGCCCAGGCGGGGTATGGGGGGCCGGCAGGGGTTAGGGCACAGGCAGGGCTTATGGGGGCCACAGGCAAGCATATGGGGGTCAGGCAGGGGTATGGGGGCCCCAGGCGGTGTAGGGGGCCACAAAAGGGTATGGGGCCACAGGGGCTATGGGGCCACACAGGCATTGGGGCCAAGGCAGGGTATGGGGGGTAGGGAGGCGTAAAAAGGGGCCCAGGCAGCATATAGGGGCCCCAGGCGGGTATAGGGGGCCCAGGCGGGTATGGGGCCAAGGCAGGGGTATGGGGGCCCAGGGAGGTGTATAGGGGCCCCAGGCAGGTGTATGGGCCACAGGAGGCGTTTTTGGGGGCTCAGGGGAGGGTATAGGGGCCACAGGCAGGCGTATAGGGGCCACAGGAAAGGCGTATGGGGGCCACGGCAGGTGTATAGGGGCCACAGGCAGGAAAAAATAACACATTTATCCCCCTTCCCCGTTCCCCCGGGCGCGGCTCCTTTCTTTTCCTTTTTCCCGCGCTCCTAGGGGCAGCTCCTCGGGCGCACAGCCAGGCGCGCTGTGCCCCGAGGGAGGCAGCGTCGCGATGATAAAATTCATCACACCTGCCGCTACGCACGGGCCGCCGCGGGTCCTCAGCATATGGGGAAACCGGACGGCCCCGCGTTTCGGCCCTGCTGTTTACTGGAGGACCACGATCCCCCGGGTGGGGGTCCGACACGTATGGGGGGGCAGGGAGCGCTCGCTCTTGCCCCGCAAAGCGATAAAAGAGGCCGCCGGCATTAGGCCAGGCAGGGCCCGGAACCCGGCGGGGGTTGGGGGCCCTGCCTGGTACCTCTGCCTACCCTCTCCCGCCTCTGGCCATCCTACCCCTTCCCCTTCGGAGTTTGACGCCCTGCACCCCGTACAAAAGCGGGGGGGGAGGGCCCCCCCCCGGGAAGGGCCCGGGTTTTGGTTTAAAAGGCCCCTTTGGGGGGTGGGGGGGGGGGGCCCTCGCCTGCCCCCCTACCAGATCCGAGCACTTTTCTTTGCAGAAAAAGCCATCCCCCGCCCTGGCCAGCCACGTGTCATCTAAAATTTCAAGCGCGTTGTCTGCATGTGTCCGGAAAAGTCCATCTGACCACCGGCACATGGACTAGTAAGCACGGCCAAGGCCGCTATATCTCTGTGACAGCTCACTGGGTGAGCTGGGTGGATGTCTCTGGGGGTGACGGTGGCTCTCAGGCTCGGCGCACGCTCTTCAAAACCGCAGGGATGGTGCAGGGCTCTTTCCCCCAAGGTCCTCTGGTGGCATCACGTGCCCAGAGAAACCAGGCCGTGTTGAAATTAATCTGCCTTGGAGACCGTCCACACACAGGTCAGGAGCTGTGGACGGCTCTAAGCAACGAGACCGAGTGCTGGCTGGGTGACAAGAACCTTGTGCCAGGCAAGGTGGTGTGCGATAATGGGCGAAATCTGCTGGCCGCCCTTAAGATCGGTAGGCTGGAGCACATCCCTTGCCTGGCACATGTCATGAACCTTGTCGTCCAGAAATTTCTAAAGAGCTACCCGGGTCTGGACTGCCTGCTGAAGAAGGCTCGAGGTCTGAGTTCGCACTTCCACCGTTCGCACCCTGCTTCGTCCCGCCTGGCTGCGTTGCAGCGTCAGCTCGGCCTCCCCGTCAACCGTCTCATTGTTGACGTGGCAACACGCTGGAATTCCACCCTCCACATGCTCCAGCGATTGTGGCAGCAGCGCAATGCCATTACGCAGTATGAAGTGACACATGGCCTGACAAGCAGCGGTGCGGACCTCGGGGTGTTGAACCACCGAGAGTGGAGGCAGGTGAAAGAGCTCTGCACCATCCTTGCCAGTTTTGAAGAAGCCACCAAAATGGTCAGTGCGGACAATGCCCTTGTCAGCATGAGCATTGTGGTGATCTTAGTTCTGGAACGATCGTTGGACACTCTGAAACAACAGGTCCCGCCAGCGACGGAGGAGGAGACGGACACAGATGCGGACACGGAGCCTTTCTCTCCGTCAAATCCACAAGGCCCGACAGTTTCACAATTTCATCGGTCTTCATTAGGCAGTGGTTCGGGGTCCAGAGCTAGTGCAAGGCAGCGCATCAGCTCTCAGGGTGCATCATCTCAGGCAAGTCAGGGCTGTGTTGAAGCTGTGCCGGAGGCAGCGGAGGAGGAGGAGGAGGAGGAGGAGGAGGTATTCCTAGACACCGATGTTACCGACGTCCCTGCCTTGGAAAGAGGTTGGCGCGAATTTGAGGCGGAGGAGGAAGATGAGGAAGATCAGTTTGCTAGTGCCCCTCGACCCAGAGGCTTGGGAAATCAAGGCTCCATCTCTCACATGAGTGCTTGGATGCTCCATTTCCTCCAACATGATCCTCGCATTAAGGCCATCAAAATGAACAACAGTTACTGGGTGGCCACCCTCCTGGATCCCCGGTACAAAACAAAACTCAGCACTTTCCTTCCACCCACCCAAATAGAGAGTAAAATGCAGGAAATGGAGACCTTGCTGATTGATCAACTGGAGACATCTGTTGCGTCTGCTTCACGTTCCCCAAATGTCACGGTGGAACAACATCAGCGACGTGACAGCAGTAGAGTGCCAAGTAGCTGTAGCGGCAGCAGCAGGCAAGGTGGCAGAAGCCTAATGGGTGACCTCTGGCAATCTTTATTTACCACCTCACCAACGCATGCAATGCAGGGCACACATCCAACACACAGAGATCAGCTTAAGATCATGGTGCACGACTATCTGCGTCTCAACACCGATGTTTTTGTATGTGTTCCGGACCCAATAGACTTCTGGGTATCCAAAATGGATGAATGGCCCGAGCTCGCTCGCCACGCCATAGAGGTGTTGTCCTGCCCAGCAGCCAGCGTCATATCTGAGCGGACCTTCAGCACAGCTGGAGGTGTCATTACAGACAAACGCATCCGGCTTTCCACAGATAATGTGGATCGTTTGACTTTCATCAAGATGAATCAGGCATGGATCTCTGATGATGTTGTGGCCCCAATTGCCGAGGTCACCGATTAGTTGCCGATCTACTTCACATTCCTTTTCAAACAGAAATGGTCCTCTTGAAAATGTTTTTTAATATGAACATTTATCTCTGCAATTTTTATTCTCAGTTCCCAAAATATCATTTTGCTGGTTTTGCTGTGAGGAGACTGTAAAAGACACCGAGGTTTCATGACAACACCGTATTCCATTTACTCACTTCATCTTTAGAATTTTTTGCATTGTCAATGGTTTTGAGGTCATGTTGCTGTGAGATACAGCTATAATCATGGTCCTTTGGAACAGAAATGTGGCTTCTTAGTGGCATTTCTCCCTCACAATTTTAACAGTGGCTGAGAAGTCATTTTTATAATTTTTTGGATCATGTTGCTGTGAAATACAGCTATACTACAGGTCCTATTATAAAAAAAATGTGGTTTCTAACAGGCATTTGTTCTTCACAATTGTCAAGAGTGGCTCAAGGGTGATGGTGCTGTCAGAAACAGGAATAGGTAGGACACTGTTAATGGACACATATTGCAAAATTACTTGTTTTTGCAAGATCTTTAAAATAGCTAGCAATCCCTGTAATGAAACAACCCATTTAGTACAATTTAAAAAAAGAGAAACAAAGACATGGTGGGATTCCATCCTATTTTAAAAATGTGTTTTCTAGAATTAAACTACTAAAAAACTTGCATGTACAAAATAGCTGGTAAAAAAATTCCTCTGAATTGTACAAGGGAGGTACAGGAAAACTTGACCAGATGTAGGTTACCCAGGACAGAGATAGTCAGTGTCCAGTTCAACTAAAATGGTGGTTGAAAGACTCCTTTTTCCGGCACTTTTTAATCTGTGGGTCAGACAGGTCTAAGGGTCATGCTGTGGTACAAGACAGGGATAGTGAATGTTGTGTGTTTTTTTTTTCTGTGGCTTTTATAACCTAAGTGTGTTGCCTAAGATGTAGCATGTATCCATTTGACTGTTGTGGATGTTAATTCCAGCTTCTCCAGCCCTGTTTGGGTGTAAGAATGAAGGTGTTGTTCCTCTCCCATAGACTTTAATGGTCATCGGCGATAATCTATTATCGACTATTGGAAATTATCTTGATAATTGACGATATCGACTATAGACCCGATGACGATAGTCAACGTAATCGCTCATCACTAAACAGCAGTTTTCAGCTCTTTCCGCAGATTCTCCATTGGATTCAGCTCTGGATGTGACTCGGCCATTCTAACACCTGGAGACGGTTATTTGTGAACCTTCCATTGTAGATTTTGCTTTATGTTTGGGATCATTGTCTTGTTGGAAGATAAATCTCCGTCCCAGTCTCAGTCTTTTGCAGACTCCCAACAGTTTTCTTCCAGAATGGTCCTGTATTTGGCTCCATCCATCTTCCCATCAATTTTAACCATCTTCCCTGTCCCTGCTGAAGAAAAGCCCAAATCATGATGCTGCCCCCACCATGTGTGATAGTGGGGATGGTGTGTTCAGGGGGATGAGCTGTGTTGCTTTTACGCCAAACATATCATTTTGCATTGTGGACAAAAAGTTGGACTTTGGTTTCATCTGAGCAGAGAACCTTCTTCCACATGTTTGGTGCCTCCCAGGCGGCCCCTTCTTCCACATGTTTGGTGTCTCCCAGCCGGCCCCTTCTTCCACATGTTTGGTGTCTCCCAGCCGGCCCCTTCTTCCACATGTTTGGTGTCTCCCAGGCGGCCCCTTCTTCCACTTGTTTGGTGTCTCCCAGGCGGCCCTTCTTCCACAGGTTTGGTGTCTCCCAGGCGGCCCCTTCATCCACATGTTTGGTGTCTCCCAGGCGGCCCTTCTTCCACATGTTTGGTGTCTCCCAGGCGGAGCCCACTTCTTTCCACATGTTTGGTGCTCCCAGGCGGCCCCTTCTTCCAGTTGTTTGGTGTCTCCCAGGCGGCCCCTTCTTCCACATGTTTGGTGTCTCCCAGGCGGCCCCTTCTTCCACATGTTTGGCGTCTCCCGGGCGGCCCCTTCTTCCACATGTTTGGTGTCTCCCAGGCGGCTTGTGGCAAACGAGACTTTTTATGGATATCTTTGAGAAATGTCTTCTTCTTGCCTCTTCCATAAAGGGCAGATTTGTGCAGTGACTGATTGTTGTCCTATGGACAGACTCTCCCACCTCAGCTGTAGATCTCTGCAGTTCATCCAGAGTGATCATGGGCCTCTTGGCTGCATCTCTCATCAGTCTTCTCCTTGTCTGAGATGAAAGTTTAGAGGGACGGCCGGGTCTTGGTAAATTTGCAGTGATCGGATACTGCTTCCATTTCAGTATGATGCTTGCACAGAGCTCCTTGGGATGTTTAAAGTTTGGGAAATCTTTTTGTATCCAAATTCAGCTTTAAACTTCTCCACAACAGTATCACGGACCTGCCTGGTGTGTTCCTTGGTCTTCATGATGCTCTCTGCGCTTTAATCAGAACCCTGAGACTATCACAGAGCAGGTGCATTTATACGGAGAATTGATTACACACTGGTGGATTATATTTATCATCATCAGTCATTTAGGACAACATTGGATCATTCAGAGATCCTCACTGAACTTCTGGAGTGAGTTTGCTGCACTGAAAGTAAAGGGGCCGAATAATATTGCACATCCCACTTTTCAGTTTTTTTTTTATTTACAATAGTTTAAAATATCCAGTAAATTTCGTTCCACTTCACAATTGTGTCCCACTTGTTGTTGATTCTTCACAAAAAAAATAAAATTTTTATATCTTTATGTTTGAAGCCTGAAATGTGGCAAAAGGTTGAAAAGCTCAAGGGGGGCGAATACTTTCGCAAGGCACTGTAGTTGTTCATACATCTAAAGATCAGAATTACGACAGGTTTTTGGCTCAAAGTTTGGCAGAAAAGTGGCACAGCCCCGTTCATACATGTTGCCCTTAGATTATGAGCCCCAATGGGGACGGGGACCAGTGGGAATCATTACAATCTCTATACAACGCCATATAAATTAATAAAATAAACCAGACTAATCCCACCACTGCCACTTGCTTGGCCTTCGGTGACATCTGCCTACTTGCCTGCAGTATGTTCCTTGGGCAGGAGGTTGGTGTTTTTCTAGGTATCAATTTTACAGTTGTTGATAGAAATTTTCTTTTATAGACAGTGAAATCTATAGGTGATGCAGGGTTTGCTTCTCTCTGCAGCCATCAAACTTGTTCTTGTTCCTGGAGGGATCAGGTGTCGATGTGTGGGTGGGTGTGCATGTCATTCTCAAGTGGATAATGGGTGTTGGACAACAGAAGAAGCTTGAGAATGGAGGCCTTAAATAAACAGCGACCTGAGACAGAATATGCCCCCCCCACCCCGTGCTATAAGCCAACCAAGAACCCGGCAAAGATCAATTCGCCTTCAGCCCCAAAACTGACAGCAGCATTCTTCACAGGTGCCTATAGCAAGGCCCAGTCATTCCTCACCTTTGGGGATTGTAGACTTTCTACTCTTTCATGATCAAACTTCATAGTTACATAGTTTGTAAGGCTGAAAAAAAAGACAGACGTCCATCCAGTTCAGCCTATTGTGCTACAGTGTTGATCCAGAGGAAGGAAAAACCCTCCATGAGGTAGAAGCCAATGTTCCTCATTTTAGGGAAAAAAATTCCTTCCCGACACCAATTTGACAATCAGAATAAATCCCTGGATCAGCGACCCTTCTCCAGAATCCCAGTCACTATAACTTGTTATATTATTACATCTAGAAATGTATCCAGACCCTTCTCCAGAATCCCGGTCACTATAACTTGTTATATTATTACATCTAGAAATGTATCCAGACCCTTCTCCAGAATCCTGGTCACTATAACTTGTTATATTATTACATCTAGAAATGTCTCCAGACCCTTCTCCAGAATCCTGGTCACTATAACTTGTTATATTACTACATCTAGAAATGTATCCAGACCCTTCTCCAGAATCCTGGTCACTATAACTTGTTATATTATTACATCTAGAAATGTATCCAGACCCTTCTCCAGAATCCTGGTCACTAGAACTTGTTATATTATTACATCTAGAAATGTATCCAGACCCTTCTCCAGAATCCCGGTCACTAGAACTTATTATATTTTTTACATCTAGAAATGTATCCTGACCCTTCTCCAGAATCCCGGTCACTATAACTTGTTATATTATTACATCTAGAAATGTATCCAGTCCCTTCTCCAGAATCCCGGTCACTATAACTTGTTCTATTATTACATCTAGAAATGTATCCAGACCCTTCTCCAGAATCCTGGTCACTATAACTTGTTATATTATTACATCTAGAAATGTATCCAGACCCTTTTTGAACTCAACTGTTTTGAATTAACCATGACAAGTTGCTCTGGCAGCAAGTTATACAGTCTCACTGCTCTTACAGTAAAGAATCCCTTTCTACCTTTCTATGTAGCAACTTTCTTTCCTCTAGACGTAGAGGACGCCCCCTTGTTCTACATACAGTCCTGGGTACAAATAGATCTTGGGAGAGATTTCTATATTGACCCCTGATATATTTACACATATGTATTCATCATCCTCTTCCTCAGTGAGAGCCTTCCTTGCCTGTTCCTTATTCTAACCCTCTGACTTTTTCTCTGCAGTTTGTAATCAAGCAGAACACATCAAAGGAAACAAAGCTACCTTGTGATACACTAGAAGGATACAGGGCCCGAATACAGAATCCTCCTGATCAACAGAGATCAGGCTTTTTAACTTTTGTTTTTCAAGACTTTATCCAGAGTTTACTTCCAACAGAAAATAATATCAACTGCCCCATTTATGTCCTCTGCACTGAGGAGATCTTATTTAAAGGGTTTTACGAGTAGAGCCACAGCTCGTGGTCCGGGGCGGGTGGTGCCGCGATCCACGGGCGCACATGCGCTCACAGGCGCCCTTCCTCACCTGACCGCGTTCCTGTCTCTGCTCCCGGCCAGTGCGCGCGCCCCCGCTCCTTAGGGCGCGCGCCCGCTCTGTCAAATTTAAAGGGCCAGTGCGCCGGTAATTGTAATCACCTGCCGCTGACCCTATATTAATGCTCCACCTCTTCCTGGCCCTCGCTGATTCCATAGTGCTCATACCTATGCCAGGAAGCCCTTTCTACGTTCCAGTTGCCTTTCATGTGTACCAGTCCCTTTGGCTTACGTTCTCCGACCACGAACCTTTGCTGCCTGCCCTGACCTTCTGGCCCGTCCCTGACAACGAGAATGCCTGCCGATTCAGTACTGTGTTATACCTTGGCTACCACTGCAAGCAAGTCACGTCAGGGAAGCGACCTGGTGGAATCCCGTCGCAGCAAGTCCATCCAGCTTTGCGGCGTGCTCTGGTGAAAACCGGGACCCTCTTAGACTCCGCTCCCTGGTGTGGCTTCCACCATCGCTTGTGGTGGTCCAGTGGATCCACGTCCTAGGACCGTTACAGCTCTACCTAGGACCATTACAAAGGGTCTGTCTATTTTTTACCAGCAGTGAGTGCACGATATAAAACAAATGCACCGTATGTGATGACCATACGTATACAGCTTCAATACAGAGCTATGTGACTCTAGGGCAGGAGTGGAGAAACATCATTATCAACCTAAATATGTTTGGTCAAACATTTTATCAATTCACCCATAAATGGCGGTTTACAGGACGTTTAAAAACCTCTCTACCCCCTCCCGCTGCGCTAAAATAGAAAATGATGGACTAGAGTTTGCCCTGAGGTCCTGAATGTCCCTTAGTTTAGGTGCAGGGTGTCCAAGTCTCCAGTCCCCCATGCTATGATGTCCATGCCCTCTCGTGCAGTAGCAAATTGCATGGACTAGAGCAGTTACTGATGCACTTGATACTCCCAAGTCACCCAACAACAGGAGACCAGCGTATGCACAGTAGCACGTTGGGAGGGAGCAGCATAAGTGAGATCTGCTACTGCGCATGCGCTCGACTTCAGATCTCCTGAGCCTTGTTTGATGATGCTGACCAAATGAATCTGAGGACTATATACATCCCATGGCCTGAATGTTCACCACCCCTGTGGTTAAAAGCTGATCTGGCAGTCATGTGTTGCTCCCTCTGTCTCCTCTTAATGTTAACCTACAGATAGTATAAAATTTCACAGATAGAGGACATTTCTAAATTCATTATCCCAAGTGAACTATTTCTGGAACAGGCAGTCCCTGGGTTATGAACCGGATAGGGACTGTAGGTTTGTTCTTAAATTGAATTTATATATAAGCCGGAACAGGTATATTTACTAAATGTAACTCCAGCACAAAAGGTTTTTTTTTAGTTCTGGATAGTGCAGGGAAGGGTTTTTACATTTGTTTTACTGTCTGTGTTTCTGTTAAGAAGATTTCAATCTCATTTTCACCTCATGTGCTGCTGTGGCATGCTGGAACTTGTCATTCTACAGCTACTATCTGCTGTGGAACATGGAACTACAAGTGCCAGCATACCCCATAAGTCTCTGTTTGTAACTAGGGGACAGATGTAAGTCGGAACAGTGTAAGGGAAAATCAACCACAGAGAGGTCCGATTACAGCTGATTGACGCCTGTCTCCTGCCCCCTGCAGCCTTTCTTTGGAGGGAGGAGAGTGCATTGGGCAGGAGAAAGGCCACAGGGGAAAACTCTTACAGTCTGTCTCCTGCTTCAGGAGAAGGGGAAAGAGGCAGGAGTCTGAAGATGCCATGAGCCAGATAGGAGCGGGGATCAGGTAAGTACAGTATTTAAAGGGGTTTTGCCACAATCTACTGTTGACGTGGGATCCTCCAAAATGGGTATTTAATCACTTTTCTAAATATATGTCATTAAATAAAGTGAAGCCTGTGAGAGCTACAGCCTGACTTACATGTCCTTAGTTTCCTGACAGTTTACATTAGACACGACCAGGAGCTGATCTGACCACACTTGTGTTGTTTGCACTTCTTATCTGATGGCAGGGAACATAAATGAGCTTTGAAGGGAGTGGGAAAAAAGAGCCTGTGTCTTTGGTATAGAGAATCCACTGGTTGTAATGTAATTATTTGAGTAAACATGCAGACACTCCCTGGCTACCTGCTCAGCGCTCCCCCTCACCCGTCCCATCAGTTTGTGAACAAATGAAAGTACAATGCCTGCTTAGAGCTTATCTTCTCTCCTGTGCACAATACAGTTATCCCCTGTGGATAAGCCAAACAATGTTTACTCAACTACAGTGACTGAGTATCAGGAGCGTGCATGGGAGGTGGAGCGATGACATCACAGAGGAGGTACTTGTTTTTTTAAACACAGAAACACAACGACCCCTTTTTTCAAGCCTCAAGAGGGGAGTATCAGCCTGTTAGGTAAAGGACTCACTTCTTGGCAAAACCCCTTTAACAAGCTGACATCCTCCCGGGCACAGCCTGAAAAGACTGTGCGTGCCACGTAGCTAGAGATTTATAATGTAGCTGCCGAGGCAGCCCCCCGCAGCCAACAGTTTGACCAACTCTTCCAGGGGGGCGGGAGGTGACCCCCATTTGCGGCACTTCTTCCACACAATGCGGGAGGCTTAGGAGGAATACTTTTAGCTGGAATAACTGTGATTCTACTAATTATAACCGGTGAACACAACTGACTCTGACCCTAGACATGCAGACCCTTCTTTTTAACTGTGTTCCTGCTGCCCGTTCCTTCTGCTCACACTAATTGGATGCAAGCCCAGTCATCCTTTCCAATCCTAAGGTGCCCCTTGCCTGAAATAAAGTGCTGAGTCTCAATATACGCTATATACAATGCAGTTCACTTACATCTTATAGACCACACTTGTTCGTAGAGGGAGGTCCCTACCCCTACAGTAATATAGCAACTTCGTAATAACATTCAGTAAGTAAATAATTGTAATTGATCAGTAAAGGGTTAGTGAATACTCTAATACAGTGTTCCCCAACTCCAGTCCACCAGGCCCACCACCAACAGGTCATGTTTTCGGGATCTCCCACAGAATCCACTGACCATAATTAAAGGGGTTTTGCCATGATCTCATTTCACACCTCCTGTATCCAGCTCTTCAGCTCTGTGTGCTCAGAAGGGGGCGTGTGTGATTTGTTTGAATTGCCTATCATGTGACCCAGCAGGAAGACATCACCAGGCCTTTCCTCTCTGTAGTCAAAGAAATGTCTGTATATGTACAGCATTGTGAGTAGCAGAGAGGTAAAGTTTTTGCCTCCAGGCACAAGGGTCCTAGGTTCAAATCCCTGCAGGAACCAAACCTGTGGGTATTGTTTTTTTTTCTCTTTATCAATGCACAGACCTGATTGAGGTTTCTTTTTTTAATTTATTTGCACTGTTTGACTAATTACTAAGGTGCACAGAGGACAGGAGTAGAGTGACAGGACCCGGGGTTTAAACACTCAGTAGCTGCCTGAGAGGAGAGGTGATGTCTGGGCATGTGTGACCAGGAGTGAGGAGCTCTCGCCACTGGTCGTATCCCCTGGAGACGAGCTGTAAACAATGGATCACTAAAGGAGCAGCTAGAACAAAAACGGTCCAGAATTTTAAATAATAATGAATTGTGAAATTGATCGTTATTTAATTTGCAAGTTTCCCATGTCAATTTTACTTCATGGCAATACCCCTTTACTTCACCTGTGAAATGCTAAGGAAAGTCAGAAAACTTGACCTGTTGGTGGGGAATGAGGACTGGAGTTGGGGACCCCTGGTCTAATATCATCTACAACAAGAAACAAATTACAATAGATTTCTACTAGAAATTGCTTAAAAGAAGACAAAACACTTGGGCTTCCACCTGACAAAGAAGGGTCAATGTGGATAAATGTAAAGTTCTGCATCTTGCTGCTAATAATCTGCAGGCACCATATGTCCAGGGGGGGAGAAAAACTGGGAGAATCACTTTTTGAGAAGGATTTGGATGACTTGTAGATCATAGATTACAGAAGAGCTCAATGTCAATCAGCTGCCTGTAGAATAAGAAAGTTACATATTGTTTCAAATGTCATAATGAAGTAAAACTGGGAGAGTCACTTTCTGAGAAAGATCTCGGTATACAGCAGTACTTGTAGGTCATAGACTACATAGCAGCACAATGTCAGTCAGCTGCTGCTAATGCCGGCAGGATATTGTCAAGTATTAAAGGGGTTGTCCCGCTACAATGATTGCTTTTTAAGTTAAAGATCTTGCAAAAACGAGACACTTTGCAATATGTGTCCATTAACAGTGTCCTACCTATTCCTAGATATCCCCTCTTATATGGGCTGCATCAGCTCCTCAGGTCACTATAGCTACAGAACTGTTTGATCTCTCCTGATAGGCTGCCAGCACTGGTTGCTATAGCTACAGACCTGTTTGCTCTATCCTTATAGGCTGCCAGCACTGGTTGCTATAGCTACAGACCTGTTTGATCTATCCTGATAGGCTGCCAGCACTGGTTGCTATAGCTACAGACCTGTTTGATCTATCCTGATAGGCTGCTAGCACTGAATGCTATAGCTACAGACCTGGCTTCTACTGCAGCCTAGTAGAAGCCAGTAAACACGCCCCTGAATTCATGATGAAACCAAGAAAACAGGACTGAGGTAAGATGAATCAATGTAGTGAGAAAACCCCTTTAAAAGAGGCATAAACTTGTGGAAAAGGGATGTAATATTACTGCTCTACAAAGCATCAGCGCGACCACATTTGGAATATGCTCTTCAATTCCGGGTCCATAAACAGGATCCCGGGAGCTGGAGAAGGTGTAATGAGGAGCAGCTAAACTGATAAGTGTCATGAAGGATCTTAGTTATAAGAAAAGATTAAAATAATTTAAGCTATTTAGTCTTGAAAAAAGATGACTAAGGGCAGATATGGTTGATTTGTGTAAGGACATGAATGACCACTACAAAATATATGGTGAGAAGCTGTTCCATGTAAAACCCCCTCAGAAGACAAAGGGGCGCTCCAACTGTCTGGAGGAAAAGAAGTTGGATTTCCAGAGGACAAAAGCCTTATTTACCATAAGAACTGTGAATCTGTGGAATAGCCTGCCTGAGGAGCTGGACACAGCAGGAACAGGTGAGGGTTTCAAGAAAGGCTTAAACTATTACAACAATAAAATTAGCATTTATGGAGACAAAAAAAATCTCATTAACACATTTATCCAGTCTGATTGTGATCTGGGATAAAATATTCCTTTTTAGAGCATATTTTTTCATGGTTTATTTTAATAATAATCTTTCTTTATATAGCGCCAACACATTCTGCAGCACTGTACAATGTAGAGGTTATAAGTACAGACAAAACCAAACATTACACAGCAAAAAGATACTTATAGATCATATACTGTAGACCCTGCTCACATGAGCTTACAATCTATAAGGGTGTATGGGTGAGATGAAGGGTGAGAAGTGCTTGGTTTACACAATGGCCCACTCATGTTTTATAAATATGGGGTAGTATACATAAAAAGGGATGAACCTGCCATCCCCACCATACATCTATATACAGACAGTACATCTATATACAGATACAGTAAGTGCCTGGAGTGTCAGGAATGTGTGTGACTGAAAGCAGGGTTTTAGCAATTAGGGATCTTGCTAGGTCTGATCATAGCTGATTAAGGACAGCTGTTGTCCAAAACGCGTCAGCGGTTCGTGCTATGCTGTAACTTACAGGCTGCATGATTCCTGCCATACACGATCTATGTCATATACTGCCATTTCAACTTACATGTTGTTAATATGGATAAATAAACATGAAGTTTTAATAAAGATATTCTATATGAAGCTGGTATATAAGGGCCTGTGACGTGATTTCTAGAGGACAAAGGACTCTCTCCACACCAGGCTCCATCCAATCAGTCCACAACATCTCAGGTAACCTGACTCTATCGTTTCTATAGACTTAAAACTATGAGTGTTATGAGCTTGTCTGATCATACAGGTAAGAACATTCCAGAGAACTGGTGCAGCACATGCAAAGTTTTGCAGACAAGCATGGGAGATGAGGGAGAAGATGTAGATGGGAGCAGCACTGTGGAGGGAAAATGTTGGCCCTTTAAAAAATACTGAGGGAGAGACAGTAGAGGGCGATGAGAAAAAAGCAAACCTATTAAACACTTTTTTCTACACTGTATTAACCGAGGAGCATAAGCTTCCAGTTGAACAGAGGGATGAGGTAAACTCCAACTTAAAAGTTTCTTGTCTAACCCAGGAAGAAGTGCAGCTCCGCCTCAGGAAGATTAGAATAGACAAATCCCCAGGTCCAGATGGCATACACCCACGTGTCCTAAGGGAGTTAAGTGATGTCATAGATAGGCCCCTATTCTTAATATTTATGGACTGTCTAATAACGGGGTATGTCCCAAAGGATTGGAGCATAGCAAATGTGGTGCCAATATTAAAAAAAGGGGTCAAAAAGTGATCCAGGAAACCATAGGCCAGTAAGCTAAACCTCTGTTGTAGGTAAAATGTTTGAAGGTTTTCTAAGAGATGCTATCCTGGAGTATCTCACTGAAAATAAATGTATAACGCCGTTCCAGCATGGGTTCATGAAGGATCGGTCCTGTCAGACTAATCTCATCAGCTTCTATGAGGAAGTCAGTGCTAGACTGGATCGGGGGGGAGGCACTGGATGTCATATATCTAGATTTTTCTAAAGCATTTGATACGGTGCCACATAAAAGGTTGGTAAGTAAAATGAGAATGCTTGGACTGGGGGAAAATGTGTGCAAGTGGGTAAGCAACTGGCTCACTGATAGAAAACAAAGGGTGGTAATTAACGGTACATACTCAGACTGGATCGCTGTTACTAGTGGGGTACCACAAGGGTCAGTATTGGGCCCTATCCTCTTTAACAATTTTCATTAATGATCTTACACAGGGATTGCACAGTAGAATATCGATCTTTGCAGACGATACTAAGCTCTGTAAAGTAATCAACACAATAGAGGATAATGTGTTATTACAAAGGGATCTGGATAAGTTGGAGGCCTGGGCAGGGAAATGGCAGATGAGGTTTAACACTGATAAATGCAAGGTTATGCACATGGGGAGGAAAATCCATTACATGACTACATGTTAAATGGAAAAACACTGGGTAAAAGTGACTGGAGAAGGACTTGGGAATCCTGGTGGACAGTAAACTTAATTGTAGCAGCCAGTGTCAGGCAGCAGCTGCCAAGGCAAATAGGATCATGGGGTGCATTAAAAGGGGCATAGATGCACATGATGGGAACATTATTCTCCCATTATAATATAGAGATCTCTCCCAAGATTTATTTATACCCAGGGCTGTATCTAGAACAAGGGGACATTCTCTACGTCTTGAGGAACGAAAGTTTCTACATAAACATAGAAAGGGATTCTTTACTGTAAGAGCAGTGAGACTATGGAATTCTCTGCCAGAGGAACTTGTCATGGTGAATTCAATAACGGAGTTCAAAAAGGGTTTGGATGCATTTCTGGAGCGTAATAATATAACACGGGATAGTGACTAGGATTATGGAGAGGGGTCATTGATCTAGGGATTTTTCTGATTGCCAGATTGGAGTCGGGAAGGAATTTTTCCCTAAAATGAGGACAATTGGCTCCTGCCTCATTGGGGGTTTTTGCCTTCCTCTGGATCAACACCTTAGCACAACAGGCTGAACTGGATGGACGTCTCGTTTTTTTTTGGCCTTACAAACTATGAAAACTATGAAAACCCTAGGGGGGAAAATAGGGGGGGTGGGGGGGCGCTTGGGAAAAGGGGGGTGGTTGTAGACAGAGATGGGGGGAGATGTAGGGGGGAGCATGTGGAGAGCCCGGGGTTTAGGGGTAGACGAGATGGGGGAGGAGATGTAGGGGGGAAAGCAGGTAGGGGGACGGGTGGGGGGTTTAGACAGGATGAGGGAGATGTAGGGGGTGGCGTTTGTGGGAGACCGGTAGGGGTAGACAGGTGAGGGAGGAGATGTAGGGGGGCAGCACTGTGGGGGCCCGGGTAGGGGGTAAAAAGAGATGGGGGAGGAGATGTGGGGGCAGCACTGTAGAGCCCAGGTAGGGTGTAGACAGAGAGGGGGGGAAATTTTTAGGGGGTGCGGCTGTGGGAGAGAACGGGGGGGTTTTTAGACAGAGATTGGGAGGAGATGTGGGGGGGTTAGCCTGTGGGGGAGACCGGGTGGGGTGGTAGAAAGGGGGGGGGAATGAGGGGAGGGGAAAGAGGGGTAGGGGGGTGAAAAGGCTGGGGGGAAGAACCCAGGGGAAAAGGGTGGGGGTAGACAGAGTGAGGGAGGAGATGTGGGGGGGCAGAAAATGGGGGGGAAAGGTGGGGAAAAAAGGGGGGGGGGTAGGGGGGGGGTTAGACAGAGTTTTGAGGGAGGAGTTTGTGGCGGGGGTGCAGCATGTGGAGAGACCGGGTAGGGTGGTAGACAGAGATGAGGAGGGTGTAGGGGGTGCAGCATTTGGGGAAAGGCCCCGGGTTAGGGTGGTAGACGAGATGAGGGAGGAGATGTAGGGGGTGCGCACTGTGGAGAGACGGGTGGGGTTGTGACAAAATTTAGGGAGGAGATGTAGGGGGGTGCAGCACTTGGAGGACCGGGAAAGGTGGTGACAGAGTTTGGGGGGGAAGATGTAGGGGGTGCCCCTTTGGAGAGACGGGTAGGGTGGTAGCAGAGTGAGGGGGGGAGATGTAGGGGGTGAGCCGTAGAGACCGGGTAGGGTGGTAGACAGAGATGAGGGAGGGATGTAGGGGGGCAGCCTGTGGAGAGCCGGGAAAGGGGGTGACGAGATGAGGGGAAAAGATGAGGGGGTGCAGCCTTTGGAGAGAGGGGTAGGGGGGTAGCAGAGATGAGGGGGAGATGTAGGGGGTTTCAGCCTGTGGAGAGAGGGGGGGTTTTTTAGGGGGGGTGGGGGGACGGGGGAAATTTGGGGGGGGAGGGAAGATGTGGGGGGGTGCAGGCCGTAACCCAAGGGGGTAGGGTGGTAACAGAGAGAGGGAGGAGATGTAGGGGGTGCGCACTGTAAGAGCCCGGGGGAAGGGTGGTGAAGGATGGGGAGGAGATGTGGGGGTGCCCCTTGGAGAGCCCAGGTAGGGTGTAGCCGAGATGAGGGGGGAGATGTAGGGGGGTGCAGGCGTGGAAAACCAGGTTGGGGGGTGAAGAGATGAGGGAGGAGATTGGGGGGTGGCACTGTGGGAGGCCGGGGGGTGGGGGGCAGGATGGGGGGAGAGGTAGGGGGTTCAGCCGTGGAGAGACCGGTAGGGTGGTAGACAGGATGAGGGAGGAGATGTAGGGGGGCAGACTGTGGGGACCATGGGGGGCGAGTGGGGGAAAATTGGGGGTTTAAGGGGGAAAAGCTGGGGGGGGAAAGAATGGGAAATTTGGGGGGTTTGCAGTGGAAAACCGGGGGGGGGTGGGGGCAAATAGGGGGGGAATTAAGCTGTGAAACCTTGGGACTTTTAGGGTTTAACAAAAAAAATTTTAAAAATTAAACCCTGTTATGTTGGGGCGATGAAATGGGGGGGCCCAGGGGAAAACCTTTTTAGGGTAAAAAATGGGGGGTGGTTTTGTGGGGCGGGGGTTAGGGGGGTGGGAAAAAATTTTGGGGGGGTTCAATTGGGACCCTTTTGCGGGGGGGGGGTTTAACCCAATTAAACCTTTTTATTTTAAAAATAGGGGGGAAATTGGGGGGTCACATTGGGGGCGGGTTATCAGGGGGGAAAATAAAACCTTAACCTTGGGTGAGGGTTTTTTAATTTAGGGGAAAATTCATTCAGGCTAAGTTTAAACTTTTTGTATAGCTTTTATCAATTTTTTTTCTGTAACAGCTCCCCAATAATTATCTATATTGTTAGATCAAGTAAGAACTGAGAATACGGTTAGCGGGTATGTTTTGGTTCTTTTATAAACTATTATTTGTCCTACTATCCCCTTGTTACTTTTGAGGGGGCTTATATTTATTATCTTTTGTCTTTATTGTGTGAATTTCTGTGTAGGGAACTGTTTTATCAATCTAGAATAAAGTTGTATTATTTTATTGTGGTTTATAATGTTTCTCTAATACTTGAAAGGCCCTGATGCACTAATTATTGCCAGACAGTGAAGTGTTTTACAAATCGGTCCATTCCTGAAAGGCGTTGTCTCGATACAAAAAATAGTTTAAGAGTAGTGAACAGTAAATGAAGACTTTTTCCAACTCTGTTGCTTTATTTCGCTTTGTTGAGGGGATAGAGAGTTTTTCGCCTGAGTGCCAAGGTTTTTTTTGGACCAACCTGCTCTTCCTTTTCTCTGCTTGTCTTTCTGTTTGAGGGATGTTGTATGATTGCCCCATGCTTTAGAAAAGTGTGTTATCTCAAAAATTTTTTGGGGCCCCAAAAGTATGAACCTGTTTGGTCTAAAACTCACTTTTTTGCCATAGGTTACTATGGGAAAAAAGGGGAGTTTTAGACCCCAAAAAGGGTTCTACATTTGGCCCTTGTCTCCCTTTTTTTGTTTACTTTAGCTCTGTAGCTCTTGGCTTATAGTAAATCCCTGCTCTATGTGGGGTTCGAGGGCTGTGGAAGCCAAGTTTGATATGTTAATCACTAAAAATATAAAATATTGTATGGGCTTTTGGTGTTAAATACAATTTTTTTTTTTATATATATATTTTGGTGGTGCTGCTTTTTTTTATTTTTGGATATTAGAGGGGTTTGGATCATTTTTTCTGAGCTTGGCACAATATTTTTCGATTTTGTTGCAGTTTCTGTTTCCCTTGGGTTTTTTTTTTTAAAATTTTTTGTATGTTAATCACTGCTTAGAACCCCCCACAGTTGGAGGAAAGACAGGATGAGAAATTGAAGCTGTTTTTGGCTCAGTGAAACAGCATGGTGAGACAACCCCTTTAACAATCAAAGGGCAAAGTTTTTCCCCTATGTCTTCTCCGTTATCCACTTCCTCTGGGTTTAGCTAAAAGGACAAAAACAACAACAACAACAAGCACTGACCTCGAGAATGAATTACAAAAATCTGGTCCTCATGGGCCAAAAATTTACTAGAGGGTTAATCTGTGTCCAAACAGCAGAAGGTTTGAAGCAACACTTACCAAATGATTATTTGCTGAGCTATATTCGGCTGTTTCCAGTGACAAAAGGATTT
>JAODAL010058643.1:0-21968 GCA_025379985.1 Phyllomedusa bahiana | reverse complement strand
TTTTTCAGGTAGGGGACAAGGCCCAAGAGAGATAGGTAACTACCTACCTAGCTACTTTCGTTGGGCCTTGCCTGCCTACCTACCAGGCTTTCAAGGCCCCAGTGGTCAAGTAAATACCTACTTATCACCAGCCTTTTTCATGGAGGAAATCAAGATAACCTGGAGGAGCCAGCATCTTGGGGGGTAAAAGCTAACGTGCAGGAAGCATATTAGTGTTCTGCCTGCCGTAGATTGTTGACACAATCTCTCCTTGTTGAAGTTGGTACTGGCAGTCAGAACAGTGTGCAACCCGTTATGGTGCCCGGTGGCCCTCTGCAGTGGCTGTGGCTCATCTAGTCTGCTGCCCAGACTCATGCTGCAACCAGCCCAGCGACAACCCTCAGTGGCCCATCACAGTGGCCATGATAATCCACAGCGGTGCTGCTCTTTATTACATGATGGTAAGAGCAGCGCCAGCTGACTGTATATAAAGAAAATTGCATGGGGTGAAGTGAGTGGCTCAGGTGTCATCTGGCCTACAGGAAATCTGCCTGGTCAGAGCAGATGCCCTGTCTGGGCCTGGCACCTATGAATTTCTTTCCAGCTTCTATTGGTGGCCTGGTTAGAAACAAGGGGTGACATGTATGAATGGGGCTGCACCAGATATCTGGGTTTTTTTCAGCCCAATATCAGGCGCAGCCCCTTTCATACATTTTTAAATCTCCCACATGCCACTCCGGGGCCCTCTACATAATGCCTACGGCACTTTGTAATGCGCCCGATCTCGGGGGGCATGCGCTAGGTGTGTAGCATTTCTGCAACAGGTATACCCCTCTGAAAGTGGTATACCTGTTCCAGAAATGTCGCCCGAGCGCTAGAATGCACCTGATTTATGACCCGCTGTAGAGCACTTGGGACACGGGGGATCGAGGGCCAGGTTGTTCTGTGGCAGGATGCACCGGGGCCCCTTGGGTGGTGGGATCCAGAGCAGTCACTATGGCTGCTAAGGCAGTAGTTCCAACCCTGGTACAAATAGAAAAAACTAAAAGATATGGCTTGCTTTGAAGCATTACCAGGAGAAGGCCTCTTGTTTCTAAAAAGAACATGACAGCTCTACTTAAGTTTGCAAAGTTGGAGAAATGTCCTTTGGACAGACACCCAAATTGGAAACGCTGACCATGATGCACAGCACCAGCATATCAGCACAAACACTTTGTACCCACTGCCAAGCTTGATGTTGGAGGTGTGATGATTTCAGTTTCTTTTGATATGACAGAATAACTTGCAGTCATTGAGTTGACCATGAAATCCCTTGTAACCCAAACTATTCTAAAGTAAAATGTGAGACCAACTATCCAACTGCTAAAGCTTTGCTGAACCTTAGTCATTCAACAAGAAAATGATTCCAAGCACACCAGCAAATCTACAACAGTATGGCTGAAAAAGAAAAGAATCAAGGGGATGCAAATGGCCAGTCAAAGCAAAAAAATACAACTTTCTACTCTAATAAAGCTAACCCTCATGCACTTATGCTGATACAAAATAAGAATATGCTGTGAGTTTAAATATGTTTAAAAAAACTACTGTTAAAAAGAATCTACTGATATAATAAGACATGTGAAGGAAACTCTCCTAGCGGAATGAATATACTGTGTTACACTGTTATAGGTATAATACAGCAAATCAGTTTTACTAGGAAAGTCCCTTTCATATTTTTATTATATTCAGTATTAAGCACAAGTATAATTTGTACTTTGGACAACTTAACTTTCTATTGACCTTCCTTTATGTTTTTTTGAATCCAAAAGTCATGTATTATCTCTTAAAGCCATGAACTAGATATAACACAGGGTCAGTTCTGAGGAGTGTTCCTTTCAACTGTATTCCTTTCTATCAACAGATGAATAGGAAAATGTAATTCCCTGTCCATCTACTACCACATTACTTCTTTCCATATCTTGTCCATAAAATACATACATTTTTGCTCCATTCCTCGTTCTGTTTTTCTATTGTCACCATATCATATTTCCTTTTGGAACAATTTTCTTTATGACATTGGTTAGATTTTTTACTTTATTTGTACCTTTTGTTCACACACTTCTTTTCTCCAAATTTAAAGTGAAATATGGCCTAAGTGCATACAAACTTACTAAATGTATAATGAAGAATAATAAAAAAAATCCATTATACTTTCTGCATCAATTTCTTTTGATCACTGCTTGCTATTTTTAATAGGACTCTTTATTGTTTACTTTTGGTACAATAAGATTTGGAGAAAATACATGTGTATTAAATTCAACTATATAAACAAATGGCATTAAAGATACTATGATTTTTTTTCATGTTTTATTATCACTTTACATTTTTTTGTGTTTTTCTGTAGTTCATAATGCTAGGAAGCATTGTGTGAAGGAGTCTTAACTATGCAATGGATTAGTGCATGTAGAAATTAATGTGTAACTGAACCAATATTTTTTCACAGGCTAGTGTTAATTCTCTGCTGCACCATGACCAAATGATAGCCCCTTTAAGAAATGGTTTACGGTACTGAGCAAAAACAATGTATAACAGTGACAGTTGAGAATAGGCTTTGAAAATAATATAGTTTTGTATCAAAAGCACAATTTAGAAAAGCTGAAAACATGTATCAATTGTAATATATAGTAATAGAGAACAGGCTATAAATGACTTTCAATAAGTAATTCAGCTATGGCTTTTGATGAGGTTCATCTTAAACAATTATGCAACCCAGCTCATGGTATTTTGAAGATTAGATAGCAGCAATTGACAATGACAACAACTACAGTAAAAGGTTTTAAAAAAATTAGCTATCTTAAAGATGACCTTATTGAGTTTAAAAGAAATGACTAAAAAAAGGCAGGAACCCCAAAAAGTTTTTTAAAAACTTTAATAAAACCTTTCCTGAAACTACTGCTAAAGGGGGATCAGTTCATTTTAAAGTTTTAAAACAAAATTTCAAAAGAGAGGCAGACAGCACGGTTTATTATAATCATCTTGTTAGAATAATCACCAGTGGTTCTCTTTTATACATACTGAATACTCTGTCTTGGCTGACTGAAATTAAAGAAATTTCTTTAGAATTACACACTGCATGCACAATATGAATTCCTTTTCAGTAAAGCTTGGAAACTGCATGAAATTGTTAATTTAGTTAATGCTATCTAGAAAGAAAAAAACGTAACTGAGAATTTAAGTCTGAAAGTTTATACAGAGTTTTAAGTAAAAAAAACTGTCAAAAAATATATTTTTTTAAAATTTTAAAAGGTTGTTAAATTCACTTTTGGCCCCAAAGTTTTTCTTACAATTTAATTAATTGACATAATTCAGTGAAATTTGACCAAGATGTACCTTGTAATATAAGAAAATCATATCAAGTTTTGAAAGTGTCTACCAGGCAACCTTGAACATGTCGCTTCAAGTTATGCAAGGTTTTATCTAACATATCAGTATTCACAGACCCAATTTCATGGAGTTTTTTCTCCATGAGAGCCTATAACTTGTCGCAATACAGTTTCCCTTTTAATATTCCCACGGAAGAAAAACTGATGGTGTAGGTTTATGTGACCTTTCAGCATGATGGTATTTGTGGGGCAGTGGCACATCCTGCTGAGTGAAATGATCAGTACTAATTTCAATTGTTAAATAATTTACAAATTCTGCTATTTCTATAATACTTTGTGTTTTATATTTTTACTTTTTAAAAAAATTTCTTTTTTAACCAAATGGTATCAAGCACCTTCTTTTTGCTAATTAACTGTCCGTTTACAATTTTTTTTGCATGTTAACTTGCATCTTCTTCCCCGCGATGACGATTATAAAACAACAAAGTTTAAATCGGCACGGTTTTTTGGTTGATCGGAAATTTCCATCATCCCATATTTTAGGTGAGAAACTGCGCATAATTTTTTATTATGCACCATTTTTGGCGCTTCCTTCATTTTGGCGGCCAGAAATCCTCTTAAGGGATAAGCAGGGTTTTTGCGGGTGGCGACGTCATGATGTGATGTGTATGGTTTTCACTGGGGGAAAAAAACACATGACCCCGTTTTGATAGAAAAGCGTTTTCCTGTTCTTCATAATTGTTCAGGTCTCTATTAAGCAGGACTGTGCTATGATCTCTCTCAATACAGCCAGTCAGCTAGAACACGTTCCTTTATTCAACAGACAACTAGTTTTAGCGTGAACATTAGAACATAGGTAATTAAGAATTTCTTTCTTATTTTAGTTGACAGGATTTTTTAAAGAAGCATCTAGCGCTGTGCAGCCGCAGAGGGGGGGAGGAGTACGGGAAAACCGGGCAGAGGAGGCTTTTAAAAGGGAGAGTGTATATTGTGCGCCCGATTGTTTGAACCTGCATTGAAAGGGCTTTTGTTTTACCAGTTTTTGGCCAGCAACCTGCACCGAGGTGAAATAGTACCTTTTATTTTGTGCACCCCGTTTTGTTTCAAAACCCACCTTGTACTTACATTAGGATCAGACATTTCTAGAAATGCTGTTGTTTTTATTGGTGCAAAACCCACTTTTTTACCGTATAACTTTTAAATAAGTGTTTTTCATTTTGGCGCACCCCCATTTTTGTTCAAATCCCCCCCTTGTACTTATATTAGGATACAAAATTGTAGTAATTCAGGGATTTATGGGTCAAAAAACCCATTTTTTATTATCCGTAAAAATTTTTGAATAGGTTTTTTTTCCTTTGGGCAGCCCTTTTTTGTTCAAAGACCTACATTGTACTTATATTGGATACGAAATTTGCTAGTATTTCAGGTGTATTCATGGTGCAAAACCCCCCTTTTATTATCCGATACTTTTAAAAAAAGGGTGTTTTTCATTTTGGCGCACCCCATTTTTTTTTCAAAGACCCCCCCTTTATTTATTTTTAGGATACAGAAATTTGTGTAATTGCAAGTGTATTTATACGTGCAAACCCACTTTAATTATCCTTTTAAATTTTGAATAGGTTTTTTTTCATTTGGCAAGCCCATTTTTGTTAAAAAGCCCACCTTGTACTTATATTAGGTACAGAAGTTTGTGAAATTTGAGGTGTTTTTCAAAGGTCAAAACCCACCTTTTATTATCTGTTTAAAATTTTGAATAGGTGTTTTTATTTTGGCGCAGCCCATTTTTGTTCAAAGCCCCACCTTGTACTTATATTGGAAAAGAAATTTGCTAGAAATTGCGTTATTTCATAGGTGCAAAACCACCTTTTTTTATCATATAAAATTTTGAATAGGTTTTTTACTTTGGCGCAGCCCATTTTTGTTCAAAGCCCCCCTTTACTTATAATGGGATACAAAAATTTTGTTAGTAATTGCAGGTGTTTTTTCATGGGTGCAAAACCCACCTTTTATTATCGTATAAATTTTGAATAGGTGTTTTTCACTTTGGCGCAGCCCATTTTTGTTCAAAGACCCACCTTGTACTTATATTAGGTTACAAAAAAATTTTTAAGTATTTTGGTGTTTTTTAATTGGTGAAAAAACCCACCTTTTTTTTGCCCATATAACTTTTAAATGTTTTTTTGCATTTTTGGTGTGCCCCTTTCTTTCAAAGAGCCCCGTTGTATTAAATTTGGATAAGAAATTTGTGAAACTTTGGGGTGTTTTTAAATTGGGTGCAAAACCACCTTTTCTTATCCATATAAATTTTAAATAGCTGTATTGCACTTTGGTGTGCCCCAGTGTTTTTCAAAGAGCCACCTTGTACTTAAATTTGGATACCGAAATTTCATAGTAACGGTTGGTGTATTTAATTGGTGCAAAACCCCCTTTTTTTATCCATATAACTTTTAAAATACTGTATTGCCTTTGGTGCGGCCCAGTTTTTTTTTAAATGCCCCCTGTACTTAAATTTGGAACAGAAATTTTGTAGAATGTTCTGTGTGTCATTGCTGCAAAAAACGCATTTTTCATCTTGAATTTTTTGAATAGTTTTTTACGCTCGGTGAATCTTATTTTTGGCGCAGATAGCGCACTTGTATGATAGTTTTTTTTGAAAACATAAATTTCCCTAGCCCCTACGGGCATTGTAAATCCCTGGGACTAAAGGAAGAACACTTTGATTTTTTCTTAGGGTTCTTCCACCAGATGTATTTCCAGGTATCGTAGAAACAATTCTGTTTCTAATCCTAAGGGCTGTTGGAGATTAGGGGATTTAAGAATAGCTTGATTTGCCGTTTTCAAAAAGAGACGTAAAAAACTCTTCAATACCTTTTTAAGTTTATTCTTTTAAACATGGAGCGAAATGAGGTGGTTAGCGAGAAAAGAGGGGTGTAGGAATGGGGTAGAGGTACTCCTTCCAGTGCTGGCGACAACACGCAACCAGCGCACTTCGATTGCAGGACCGTTCAGGCCTGTCTCGGGGTCGAGCCCGTGAATTCAGTAACGAACAGCTAAGAATCTGTTTTCAGCAGTCTTACCCTCGTACCCCGTCACAGCCACAAATTCGTCGTCACATCATGTAGCATCTGTCCAACATTAAGCGAAGGCAGCCCAAATGTAAATCGTGTACCCACCCCCTTTGGGTAAACCCTTTTCTGAAAGACCTCTTTGATGACAAAAAGCGGGTTGGGGGCAGAAGGGATTTCAAAAAATCAAGAGGCCAAAGAGGAGATTTTTTTTTTACTCTGGGCGCCCCAACGTGATGCCATCAGAGGGGGGAAGGGAAGCCGGTCAATCAACAAAAATCCCAAACGGGGTTGGGAAGCATTTGCGTGCCCGTTGTTGTAGCCCGCAGCTCCCGGATGCAGAATGTCAGGTGTGTTTGTTGATGATGATGACGACATTGCGGAACCAACGTGGTCTTTTCAGCAGAATTTGCTTGCGAGCCTTTTAAACACTGGAGAGGAGGAAGACATGGGGGTATGTCAGTATGGGTTTCCCGCCTCAAAAAGGAGAGGGCAGTTGTACCAAAAATCCCCTGAGATTTTTCCGCCAGCCACGATCAGTGGAAACACCGTTCCCCACTTTTCGCCGCGAAAAAAGGGCCAGGGCCTCTCAGCTGGGTCTTTTTCGACAAGCCCCTGTTCACCCATCGAGTATATGCCCCTTTGCCGTAAAAGCATCGTAGAGGGGAAGAATCTTTGGTGTTTACCACCACCCAAAGTCGTCATATGCAGGGAATTGCAGACTTAAAATTTTGAGAATCCAGCTCTGTACGCAGGATTTTATCCCCAAAAATGGTAAGGTTCACTCTTTATTGGAAATTTCCAATAAAGATGAAACCTTACCCTTTTTGGATAATTCCTGCAACATGGGGCTGGATTATCAAATTTAAGTCTGCAATTGCTTCATCTTCAGCGGTTTTTTCCTCTGCACCATGCCTGGATTAATGGAGGAAAATAAACCTTTAGTACCCCAGTGTCCGGTGAGCTGTACTCTGTTTCTTTTCTTTTGAGCAATGCATGGTTGAAATGGAGGGAACACTTGGCCAAAAAAAGGCCCACCGATCCCGGGCTTCCAAACCCCTGTCAACTCTCTGTCTCCGCCTCCTTCTCCTCCGCCCCTGACCAAAGCGTTCCTCAGCTGCCCAGTCTCTCGAGTCTGAGCAAAGGTCAGCCTCCCGCTTCAGCCTCCACCGTCGCCCCGGGAGTACCACAAGCACCACCAGAGACCCATCCTATCCTTCTCCTTCACCGTTTGACCTGCACGCTGTACAGCACCAGTCTGCAGCCAGCCTTCTGTCTACCAGGTTTTGGGGGCAGAAGAAAAACTTTAACCCAAACCATCCCAAACCAAAAGCCTGAATTCGGGATTCCAGGGTTTTGGCCTTTTGGGAAAAGTTGCTTTTCCGTCTGGTGGGGGCACAGATGGTTCCGCCACTCATGGCCCCTTTCCTGCCCCCAAACCAATGCGGCAGGCATTTCTTTTCCGAAAAGCCCTCCTCCCCGGCCCCCAGTGGTATCAAAAAATTTCCCAAACGCGTTGTCTGATCTGTGTCCGGGAAAGTCCCTCTGCCCCCAAAACATGGATATAAACAGGCCAAAGTCTATATCTCTGTGCCGATGGCGGGGGGGACAAAACCCTTTTGCCAGGCAGGTGGTGTGCCACAAAGTTTGAAATCTCCCGGGGGGCCCTTAAGACGGTAGGTGGAGCACACCCTTTCTGGCACAAGTCATGAACCTCGTCTTCAGAAATTTCTAAAGTGCACCCGGTCTGGTTTTTGCTGAGGAAGGCTCGAGGTCTGAGCTCACACTTCGCCGTTCGCACCCCTTCGCCCGCCTGGTGCGTTGCAGCGTCGCTAGGCCCCCTGTCAACCATCTCATTGTTTTAAAGGGAAACGCTGGAAAATTCACCCTCATTATGTAGGATTGGTGAGCAGCACAATGCGATTACGCATGAAGGAAAATGGCACATGGCCGACAAGCAGCGGGGCGGACCTCGGGGTGTTGAGCCCCCGGAATGGGGGCGGTGAAAGAGCTCTGCACCATCCTTGCCAGTTTTTGAAGAAGCCACCAAAATTTGGGCATGCGGACCCAAAGCCCTTTTACATGGGGCATTGTGGGATCTTTTCTGGAAAGATCGTTTTACATCGAAACTCAGGGTTTCCCGCGGAGGAGGGACAAAACAAGGGACACAAGGGGTTTTTTTCCGTCGAACCAAAAAAGCCCGATAGTTTTTCCCAAATTTATCGGTTTCTTAGGGGGTGGTTCGGGGTCCAGGGGTTATGCAAGGCGGCGCCTCGCTTCATGGTACAGCATTGAAGCAAGTCGGGCTGTGTTGAAGCTGGGCGGGGGGAAAAGGAGGAGGAGGAGGATGAGGTATTCCTGGGCACGATGGTACCAAAAGTCCTGCCCCTTTGGGAAAAAGGGGGGGCAGGATTTGAGGCGGGGGGAAATGAGGAAGTTTGCAGTGCCCCTCGACCCAGGTTTGGAAAAAAAGGCTCCCTCTCTCACATGAGTCTTGGATGCCCTTTTTCCCCCAAAAAGATCATTGCATTAAGGCCATCAAACTGAAAAACAGTTACTGGGTGGGCCCCCTCCTCGATCCCCGTTTTCAAAGCGAAACTCAGCACTTTCCTTTTCCCCACACCCAAATGGAGATTTTAAAAGCAGGAATTGGAGCCCTGCTGATTTACAACTGGAATCGCCGCAAATAAGCTGATATACAGTTTGCATTTTCAACATGGACATTCTGTGAAAGTAGGATTAATGTCTTTTTTTTAAATAAAGTTATTAAAGGGAAATAGTTTTATGATACTGCCGGTTCTTTTCAATTTTTGGGGCCGATTGATCAACTGGAGACTCGTTGCATCTGCTTCATGTTTTCAAAGTCACGTGGAAAAGTCAGCAACGTGACAGCGTAGAGTCCCAAGTAGCCGCAGCAGCGGGCATTGTGGCAAACCCAAAGGGGGTGACCTTGGCAATCCTTTTTTTACTCCCCCCAACGCATGTAATGCAGGCACAATACAAAAACCCAGAGACCGGCTTAAGTTTTTGGTGCAGCCCATCTGCATCTCAACACTGATGTTTTTGGATATTTCCACCCCCAAATCGATTTTGGGGTAAAAAAATTATTAATGGCCAGCTCGCTCCCCCGCCTGGAGGTGTTGCCCCTGCCCAGCGCCAGCGTTTTTTTGACGAACCTTCAGCCAAGCTAAAGGAGTCATTACAAAGCCCCCGGTTTCCAAGAAATGTTTATTGTTTAAATTTTCTCAAGATAACAGGCTTGGTTTCCTGATATTTTTGGGCCCCAATTGCCGAGGTCACCGATTAGTTGCCGGCTACTTCACATTCCTCTTCAAACAGAAATGGTCCTCTTGAAAAAAAAATTTAAAATGTCATTTCTTACTGCCTTTTTATTCTCAGTTCCCAAAAAAGGGCCTTTTTGGGGTTTTGCGGTGAGGGGACTGAAAAGCCCAATTGTAAAAGGGTTTTTGAAAAAAAAGTATTTCCCTTTACTCACTTCATCTTAAAAATTCTCCACTGTCAATGGTTTTGGGGTCTGGTGCGTGGTAAGCTATAAAAAGGTCCCTTTGGAACGAAATGTGGGTTCTAAGTGGCTTTCTCCCTACAATTTTTAACAGTGGCTGAGAATTTTTTTTGTAATCTTTTGGGGCATGCTGCTTGAAATGCAGCATACACAGGGCCTATTTTAAAAAAAAAGTGGTTTTAAAAGACATTTGTTCTCTGAAGCGACCGTGGGTTGAACGAGGGACTTTATTACGGGCCCCAGGAGGTAAGGCCCCGGACAAAGTCTCTAAATCTTTTCGAGATGGGCCACCAATAAAAGCGGGATTTAAATTGCAGAGACTTATGTACTCCAGGATGGCCAGCTGTTAAAGAAGAGTGTCCCCACTTCAGGATTCGAGAGGGCATGGCAGGACAGACGTAGGTCTTCCCAGGAGGTAGATGTTGAAGATCCACGGGGGCCGCCGTGAGGATACGTTATGGAATTATGTGCTGCAGAGGCGGCTCTAAGCCCACCGTGTCCGAGGATCTAGAAAGGGCGTCCGCCCTGACGTTCTTCTCAGCTGGCCGAAAGTGAAGGAAAAAAATCGAAGCGGGCGAAGAAGAGCGACCACCTGGCTTTGTCGAGGATTTAGTCGTTGAGCAGACTGAAATAAAGGAGGTTTTTGTGATGGGTGAAGATCTCAATGGATGGCGAGCTCCCTCCAGCAAGACCCCCAAATTCTTCTAGGGCTAATCGAAAATTTCACTCGCTTGAGGGAAGGTTTTGAGAAGAATTGCCGCAAGTGCGCAGTTTCCCAGATAAAGTCTTCTGTAAGAGGACAGTGCCTGCACCCGCTGAGGAGGGGGTCCACTTCAAGGACGAACGGCCCGCTGCGGGTCCGGGCGAGATAGGACTGGAGCAGAAGCAAATGCCGACTTGAGGCGATAAAAGGGCTTCTTGAGCTTCAGGGGGCCGGGTTTTGGGGGTTGGCATTTTCTTTGTAAGTGCCACCAGTGGGGCCACAAGCGTGGAGAAGTGCGGAATGAACTGTCTGTAGTAATTCGCGAACCCCAGAAAAGGTTGGATAGCACGAAGGCCCACTGGTCGAAGCCACTGTAAGACTCAGGACAGCTTAGAGGGATCCATCTGGGGGCCCGACTTCCGAGACGATGTATCCCAGGGAAGGGGCCCAACGAGGGGGCATTCAAACAGGCATTTCTCCAGTTTGGCATATAACTGGTGGTCCCGGAGACTTTTGAGCACCTGGCGGACATGTAGGCGGTGAATTTCCAAGTCAGGAGAGAAGATTAGGATATCATCTAGGTAGACGATGACACAGATGTACAGGAGATCGCGGAAGATCTCATTGACAAAGTTCTGGAACACCGCCGGAGCATTGCAGAGGCCAAATGGCATAACCAGATATTCAAAATGGCCATCTATGGTATTAAAGGCCATCTTCCACTCGTCGCCTTCACGGATACGAATCAGGTTGTATGCTCCCCGTAAGTCCAACTTGGAAAAGATTTTAGCGCCACGCAGGCAATCGACCAGCTCTGAGATCAGAGGCAGGGGGTATCGATTTTTTATACTAATTTTGTTAAGCCAGCGATAATCGATACAGAGTCATAGAGTACCATCTTTCTTTTCAACAAAGAAGAAACCAGTCTCTGCAGGCGAGGAAGACTTGCGTATGAAGCCCTTACGGAGGTTCTGCTAGATATACTCCGACATCGCCTTGGTCTCTAGAACAGAAAGAGGGTAGACTCTGCCTCAGGGAGGAGTACCACCGGGTTGCAGGTCAATAGGGCAATCGAACGGCCGGTGCAGGGGCAGAGTTTCGGCCTGTCTTTCGGGAAAGACGTATGCAAGATCCTGTTAAGTAGTGGGCAGACCCGACAGGGGCTTCGTAGCCTTTATAGAGGCGGACCGAAGAGCAGAACGGAGTACCGGAAGGCATCGCGAGTGGCACGCGGTTCCAGTCCAAGGTCGGAGTATGGTCTTGCAACCAAGGAAGGCCCATGAGGATTTCCGAAGAGGAGCGAGGCAGAACCAGTAGTTTCAGAGTCTCCTTGTGTAGGGCGCCTATCTGCAAAGTGAGGGGCGCAGTGCAGAACCGAATAGCGTCCTTTAGGCATTCGCCACTGACGGAGGAGACGAACATGGGTTTCTGCAGAGGAGTCACCGGAGACGAAATTTGGAGACCAGAGCTTGGCTAACAAATTTTCCAGCGGACCCCGAATCAAGGAAGGCGGTGGCTTGGAAGGTGCTGTCTGGCTAAATTCCGCAGAGTACGGGAATGGTCAGACAGGGAGAGGCCGCACTGACACCTAGGGATGCCTCTCCTGTGAGCCCTAGGTGCGAGAGTTTTCCGGACGCACCGGACAGTCCCCAATGAAGTGGCCAGAACCGCCACGAGCGTTCTTCTTTGGTCAGGTGGGCTCTCTCGACCTGCATGGGTTCGTCCTCGGGAGCCAATGGCGGAGGAAGTGGAGGTCGTTGGAACACGGGAGCCAGACGAGTTAGCCGGCGTGGTCGGGTGATATCCCGTTGGAGGCGGAGCTCTTGTTGTCTTTCGGAAAATCAAATATCAATTCGGGTAGCTAAGCGAATCAGGTCGTTCAGAGGAGATGGCAAGTCCCGACCAGCGAGCTCGTCTTTAACACGTCCCGAAAGACCTTGCCAGAAAGTCGCCACCAAAGCCTCATTGTTCCATTCCAGCTCAGAGGCTAGGGTGCGGAACTGCAGGGAGTAGTGGCCCACCGTGGAGTCGCCCTGACGGAGACGGAGCAGAGCTGCGGTAGCGGAGGAGGTGCGGCCAGGTTCCTTAAAGACGGTGCGGAACCCTTGGAGGAAGGTTTGTAGATCTGCCATCAAAGGATCTCCTCGGTTCCATAGTGGAGTGGCCCAGGCCAGAGCTTCGCCCGCTAGGAGGCTAATTATGAAGGCCACCTTAGCCCGCTCGGTAGGGAATTGATGCCCCAACATCTCGATGTGGATGGAGCATTGGCTGGTGCAGCCTCTGCACTTCTTCGGGTCTCCATCATAGCGTGAAGGCAGCGGCAGATGCAGAGAAGGTCCCGGTGCAGGAGTAGGTAGAGCCATGGCTGCAGGAGCAACTGGTGCTGGCGTGGAGGCGGTAGCCGCAGGTGGAGGTAGACGGGCCGCGAGGTTCTGCATCATGGCCGCAAGCTAGTCAATATGCTGGCTCTGCTGGCTCTGCTGTGCGACGGCCGTCGTGACATCCCGGAGTTCGGGCAGAGGTGCCCTGGCGGAATCCATGGCCAGTTCGTACTGTAATGGTTCGGTGGATCCGCTGGACCACCGCAAGCGATGGTAGTTAAGCCACGCCAGGGAACGGAGTCTAAGTAGCCCCCGGTATTCGTCAGAGCCCGCCGCAAAGCGGGATGGACTTGCTGCGGCGTGAGGCTACCAGGTCGCTACCCCTGACGTGACTTGCTTGCGATGGCAGCCGGGGTACTGCGTGGTACAGAATCGTAATCCAGAGACGTAGTCAGGGACAGGCAGGAGGTCAGGGCAGGCGGCAGAGGTTTGTGATCAGAGACGGGCAGAAGGTCAGGGCAGGCGGCAAACAGGCAAGGTCAGGAAATGTAGCGGAACAGACTGGTACACGGGTAATCAGACAGGACTTCCAACACTCTCAAGACTTGCTAACGCACACCAACGAACTGGAAGAGAGTGCAGGGGGCGTGAACAATATATAGGATCGGCGTCCGACAATTAGCAATTATCGGTACACTGGCCCTTTAAATCCAGAGAAGCTGTCGCGCGCGCGGTGGCCGGCACAGGCAGGAGCAGGGGAAACAAGAGCGAGGACGGGTAAGTGACTAGGTGCCGCAGCCTGGGCAGCCGGGAGATGGCCGCAGGGGCCGACGGTACCCGCGCCGGACCCCCTGCGAGCAGGGGGGCGGCCGTGGGGGACGACGGCACCCGCGCCGGAGTCCATGACAATTGTCTTGCCTAAGATGTAGCACGTATCCAGTTTACTGTTGTGGATGTTAATTCCAGCTTCTCCAGCCCTGTTTGGGTGTAAGAATGAAGGTGCTGTTCCTCTCCTATAGACTTTAATGGTCATCGGCGATAATCTGTTATCGAGTATCGGATATCGTCATGATAATTGCCGATATCGATTATCGAATCAATAACGATAGTTGACACAATCGCTCATCACTAGTCGTAATCCATGTGGGAACTGACAGAATAAATACAGTAGGTGGAGACTTAAAACTAATTTTTAAAAACTAGGAGGAAAGGACCTCCAAACTTCTCTGAAACACTGCCTGTGCCATGAATAACACAAGAAAGACAGTGTTAGTTTAGGAACTTAAATGCACAGCTTACAGCATCTCACAAAAGTGAGTACACACCTCAGATTTTTGTAAATATCACATACCATCACATGCTTGACACCATCTGAACCATCAGAAGAAGTGTGTGATATAACACACAAAATGCACTTTCTGTCTCTGTACTACTAGATTTTAATAAATGTGAACAGGATTATTGTAAGTGTCCTGCTGCACACCACCTCCGAGCGCTTAGTTCCATCAGCACTCCGTGATTTTGTCTAAGGAGTTCTTTACCCTGTATTCTGTTCCTGTGGATTCGGTGAGAATTTGCAGTATTAATACCGACACAGTTCAATTTATCAAACTTCCTTCATACAGAATTATTTTTCAATTTACAAGACCCTTTAAATATCTCAGCGCAATAATATACAATGTATCAAGTATGAAATAGAAGAACCCGTGATACGTCCAAAGTGAGTTTCACTGCCATAGAGTCCTTAGAGAAGCACAGAGCGAGTTGTTACACATGCCATCAGAGCAGCCGACCACCTACTAGTGACGTTTCAGAGGAAATTTCTCCTTCCTCAGACCGGCGTCATCAGGCTTGGTTCTCCTCACAGAGACATGTCAATACATGGAATACCATTGCTACTTTTATACAAAACAAACACATCACGTGATTTCGAAAACATCGTTAAAAACATAGTATACCAGCTAATTACAAAACTTACAGGAAGGCTTTTAAACTGAATGCCTCATTTAACCCTTTTGGGGCAAGTGTGTCTAGTTTACATATCCAATAAGCTTCACATTGTAATAATCGAGAGCGCATAGTGCTCTGTTCATTACATGCAACTTCCTCTACTACGCACCACCTAAGTTCGTGTATTTGGTGCCGGTCTTCATTAAAGTTACATGCCACTGTAGTTTCTGTGAATTTAACTCTTTCCTCACTTTTACATGTGGGATTTGGTTTTTTGGAATTGTCGTTCTTTTTTTTTGGGGCCAAATTTTTTTGTGTTCATTAATCTTTAGCCCGGGTTGAGAAGTGAAAACACCCAGGGGTTTGGGAAAATATCTGCTCCCGGGCGGTTATATGTGTGAACATAAGTTTCGTCCCCTTTTTTTGTATAACTCACCCAAAGAAATTTTAGCTTCTTTTTTAAATTTAAAATTTTTCTGTTTTAACTACCTGTGTGATATACACACCAAATTGCGCCTTTTCCCCCCCTTTTTTTTTTTTCCTTCCCCTATTTTTTTTCCCTTAGAAATTGGGTTTAAAAACCCATTTTTTAAAAAGTTTCCTTCGGGGATGATACCCCATGTGGGAACCAATTTGATGCATGTGTGGGGTATGGCCCTTAGTAGACGGGCCCTCCCCCCTTTTAAAAATCTGCGAAATGCGGGACAGCTATCACATATCAATTTTAAAAAACCAATCAGGGTTATGATGTGACAGTGAAATCAATTCTTTGGTCGACAAAGTTGGGGGAGGCCGGGTTTAAAGGTGGAACCTTTTATTAAAGGGCTTTATGGTCTTGGCCCCATGCGCTGCTCAGTATGGGGTTTTTTGGCCTAGCCCATCTTTTTGTAAAAGCAACAATTCAGGAAGTTTCTGTCCCATGTGGGCCATGTTAAAATTCCGGGTGCCCATTTTGAGGGGAGTTGTGAAGCAAGAAAACCAAAATTTTAAAGGGGTTTGTCTCACTACAAGAATTGTTTTTTAAAGTTAAAGTTCTTCCCAAGAACAAGTTCACTTTACAATATTGTCCTTTAAAAAGGTCCTCCCTACTCCTAATACCCCCACTTGTATGGGTTGCATCGGCCCCCTCGGGCCCCGCTATAATGCAGAACCTTTTTTTGCTTTGTCTTTGCTGTGTTATACCCTACAGATCTGGGTCCTCAGCAGCTCATCATGAGGCCAGTAGTAGCCATAGAACCCAGTAAATATTAACCCTAATTAAAAAAAGAAACAGAAAAAAAAGGGACGGGCAGTAAGATAAAATAAATTTAAAGTGGGGAAAACCCCCTCTAACACCCCCCAATTCCCCATTACACGGGAAGCCATGAAACACAAGTGACCCGGGCCTTTCCCAAGGGGCAGGAGGCGGGGGGAAAATTGGTTTGCCTGATTGGTGGGGCCCAAAATTTTATAACAGGCAGAATTCACTAAAGCAGCTGACGCCCCTCGCGGCACGGGGGGGTAGGGGGTGGGGAAGGGAAAGTATTTACCATCCTCCCTTTTCCCCCTTGTATGTATCGGTTGCGGGGGGTGCACGGCTTTCACCGCCCCCCCCTGCGACGTGGGATCTGCTGGTCACATCACGCCATTTAAAATGTTTCGGCAGCCCCCGGGAGTGGACGGGGGAAATTGGCAAAGGGTTGAGTTTTTTTTTTTAAATTTTTAATTAGCTACACGGGGTTTTAAGGGGGTCATCTACTGGCTAGGGGGGAAAAATCTATTTGGCACAGGGGGGCATCTTCTGGGATACAGGGCACCCAAAGGGTTACGGGGGGGGCATTTTACGGGCCTAAAAGGGGGCTTTCTCTTGGCACGGGGGAAAGCTTACTGGCTAAAAGGGGGCATGTTGAGTTTGGGGGGGGCATCTACTGGTTTAAAGGGGGAATCTCCCGGGTTTACAGGGGAGAATTACGGTACGGGGGGCATGTACTCTATCGGGGGCTATAGGGCTAAAAGGGGGGAAACATTTTGGCTACAAGGGGGCACTACTGGATAGGGGGGGGGCCTTTTTTACGGGCTACAGGGGCTCCCCCGGGTTTCGGGGGATCTATTTGGCTGGGGGGGCATCTTTTTGGCAAAAGGGGCATCTATTTGCGGGAAAAAGGGGGGGTTTTTAAAAAGATTTTTGGTTTTGAAAATTTTACAGTGAGGGTCAAAGGCCAAAAAAGGGAAACGCCCATGGCGGGTATTTTCTCCTATAAGTGCCTGGAAAAAACCCTTTACTTTTAATCTTTTCAATGTTGCTAAGTTTTGGGAAACAACGGGTTACCCCAGGGGTTTGAGGGAAATATAGGTTGTTAAAAGGGTTTGGGATTCGGGAAATGGTTTGTTTTAATATCTGAAAAATACACAATACCATTAAATTCCCAAATTAAAAACCATCAATACCATTCAATACCAGTCCGAAAATTGTATTTTTAAACCCCTTAACGCCTGAAAGTGTGCTGCCCTGCCCCCCACCTGGAGAAGGGAGCGCCCTGGGGCTTTAAGGGGTTTTTAAAACGCGCTAACACCCAGCGGTTACGGTTTGGGGGGAAAGGGGGGGGGGGGGACGGGGGCCCCCTTGCACTTTTTTAACCCTTTTTGGGGCCCCCTGGGGCCCAAAAAATGCCCCCGGAATTTTAAAAGAGTGAAAAATGGTCCCGCTCACCATTCTTCCCCCGTTTGGAGCCCCCGCAGGTATTGCGGGATTCCGATGGCAAACTTTGGCAGGGGGAACCCTTAGGGAAGATTTCCCAAATCCTGCCTTTTTTTTCGTTGCCCCCACTTCCGGCCCCGGGGCAGGAAAGGGGAAACCCCCTTTTGGGTACACCGAATGAATTGTCTATGAAATTTTGTTTTTTACCCCTTTTTAAAAATTTGATCCCCCCCCCCTAGGGTGAAGTGCCCAAGGGGCCCAAAAATTTTTTAAAGAAAAAAAAAGGTTTTTAAAGAAATAAAAAAAAAAAAAAAAAAGTTCAAATAACCCCCCTTTCGCCATTTCAAAAATTAAAAGAAATAAAATAAAAAAAAAAAGTTACACTTTTTGGGTATCACTGCGTCCAAAAAATTTCAAAAATAAAAAAATAAACATTTTTAAAGTGTCCTTTTAAAAATTTGGGAAACAAAAGTGTAAAAAAAGTCGCAGCTTTCCCAAAACCCCTAGCAATAAAAAAAGTACTTCAGCGCAAAAAAAAAAAACCCTCACAAACCCATAGGTGTTAGTCAAAAAAGTTATTGGCGCCAAAAAGGTGCCGGGGCCGAAAATTTTTAAAAAAGGGGGAAAATTTTTGGGAAATTTTTTTTTTCGCCCCCAAAACATAAAAAAACCCCAACATGTTGGTATTGGGGGGATGCAAATTAAACCCTTTTAAAATTAAAGAGAAAACATCTTTTTTAAACCGAAGATTAAACAAGTGTAAAAGCAAAAAAAATAAAAAACAAGGCGCAAGTATGGTTTTTTCACAATTTGCCCCCTTTAAAATTTTTTTTTGCATTTTTCCCAAAAAAATTTCAATATTTACAGTGAAAAACCCCATTAAAAAGTACTCTTTTCCTCCCCCAAAATAAAAGCCCTAAAATTTATTTAGGGGGAAAAATTAAAAAAAATTTATGGCTCGGGAAAGGGGCCGAGGGGGGAAAAAAAATTTTGTCAACAAAAAAAAAAAAGGCACGGGTCTTAAAGGGGGTTGATTTTCATGTTTTCCCAAAACATAGGTTGAGGGCCATTCAGCCTTTTCGGGTACTTCTCAAACATGATTTAAAAAAAGGGTCAAACATTTTAAAGGAAACTATGAAATCCTCTTTTCCCTTGATAAAATAAAATAGTAAAAATGGCTTCAAAACAAAATAAAATTAGTTTATTTTTAAATGGGGGATCCCCACCAAACCAAAAAAAATTGTCCATAATCACTATATATATAGGGGGTTTAAAGTTTAAAATTGAATATTTCAACCATAAAATGAGAAAGAAATTAAAAAGATTTGATTGAAATTTAAGGAAATTGGGGAAAACAAAAAATTAAGTTCCCCTCAGGTGACAGATTTTTTGCGTAGGAACCCAAGGAGAATAGAAAAAAAACCATTTTTTTGTACAAGTGGGGAAAAAGGGTTAACCCCTTAAAATTCATTTTCCCATAAAAGGTTTTTGGTGGATGCTTTTGTCGAAAATTTCCTTTTGAAAAAAGGGAAAATTGGTAAATGCATTACATTCTTGCAAGTAGTGGGCCCCAGTCAACAACGGGTTTTAGTCCTAGTTTGCTTTTTCCCCAAATTAAATCAAATATCCCCTCCCCCAAAACCCACTATTAGTAAAAATACTGAAAATAAAAATCTAATTATAGTTTTTGTGGAATATCATCTTTCTCACTTGTTAGATTGAAATTTAAAAAAAATCGCCTCTAAACCCTAGACAAACAACAAGGAAAAATGCTGAAAAATTTGGGTTTTGTAGTATTTGTAATCAGAAAAAAAGCAAAAGAAAAAAAGAAAAAGGGTATAATAAAAAAAAAAAGAAAAATACAGCAAATTTGACTTTTTTTTTTAAAGTAAAAAGTATGGAAAAATATCCCAAAATCTGAGTCGGGCTTTGTTGGCCCTAGCAACCAATCAGAGCTGCCTTTCATTTTTTCCCGAGCCTTTTGAAATGAAAGGGGGAACCGATTGGTTGTTAAAGGGGAATAAAGGGAAAATTTTTAGACCTAAACAGTTTTCATTCACTGGCCCTGATGTAAAATTTAAAAATTCTTTGCCCCAAAATAGCAAAAAATTGGGGCATTTTTTTAACTAAGAGTAAAAATGTTTAAGCTTGTTTGGGGAATTTCCCTAAAGGGTCCTACATTATAAAAAACAATTTAACAGTTATTAAAAAAGTTTTACAGGGGCTTTCATGGGGGATAAGAAGCCGTGAGTTTCTAGCCATTCACCGGGTAAGGGGGGGGAGACAGCGATCTGTTTTATCTCCCATTGTGAAAGATTTGGGTCCTTTGTTATCTATTTTACTTTGGGGGTCACCTTTCAGTGTAAACCCCGCCTGCACTTATAGTAGGGGGAAATGTGAAATTTTCTTACGAAAATTTAAACTTTTGGGTATTAAAAAGGCCCCCCTTTGGCCAAAAGTGAAAACTGTTAAGGGTTTTTTTGAAAAATTTTTAAAAAAGGTTTGAAATAAAAACATGAATTTTTTAAAATAGGTTTATTTTCTGATTTTACACATAACCCTTTAAAGAGATTTGTTCACCCCCTCTTTTTAAAATGAGATTTTGTGGTAAGCCCTTTAAAAAGATTTAAAAAAAACTTAAACTACCTCTTGACTGCCCCTTGTTCTACAATTTTTCTGCCGGTCCCCCTCCCCGACAGTCAGCTCATGGCACTGCCCCCTCTGATTGGCGGACGGGGGCATCTGACATTTGTCGAAATTATTGTTCAGAAACCCAATTTTTAAAATTTGGTTTATGTCAGGTAGTACAAATTTCCCGGGTGTAGCCAATCAGAGGCTTTCAATTGCAGTTTCCCCCTTCCCCAACCCCAAAAAGCAAAATATGTTTTGGGAAAGGGACAGGGAGGGTGAATCAAAAACAAATGTCTTTTTAAGGGAAATGAATTTTTTCTTTTTTTTTTTTTTTTTTTTTTTTTAAATAAGGGGTTTGGCCAATTCCTTTTTTAACCCCCAAAAAAAAAAACAAGGGTTAAAAATTTAAAGCAAATTTTTTTCAATTTGACTAAAATCCTTGGGGAAACTACACCAAGTCCGCAGAATTTTTTTGCAAAATTTCCTTCAATTTAAAATCAAAAGTTAGGGTTTAAGCAATAAGATTTATTTATCTGACCCAACAAATTTAAACTTGGGGCCCTACGTCACTAATCTTAAAATTCTCTTGGGGTCAAAAATTGACCTTTCTTTTTTGATCGGGGGTTCAGATATCCCCCTTTCCAAAATTTCTCCTCACCTTCCCCCCTGAAGGGGGCCCGTCAAAGGTAAAAAAAATTCTTTTCTCTCTATACCCCTTTGGGCCCCGATGAATAAAGCATAAAATTGCTTCCGTAATACTTGTATGGGTTTATGATTACAAATTACATCTTGGCCCCGATGTCAACTTTATTTTTTGGAAAACCCCGAATGTTATTATCCAACCCTTTTCCTCCCCTTCCGCTTTTCCCCAAACCAAATGGAGGAAAAAAGAGTTATCAACTTTCCCCCCTCCCTTCCCTTTGGGCCAAAACTTTATAATCAATTGTCCACATTCCAACCCTTCAATTTTTCTTTTTCTTGGGGTAACCATGAAATCTGCCTTCCTTTTTAAAACCCCATATCCAAGCCCCCCGACCCCCCTCCTTCACCCTTTACCTGAAAAAATAATATGCCCCCTTTCCCCAACTTTCAAACCCCAAAAATTTTTTGTTAAACCCCATCATCCACACCTGGATTCTGCCCAAAATTATTTTCTGTGACCCCCATCTCGTACCTTTGGGTCACCTTTAAAACCATCTTCAACTCTGACATTCTGATCCACCAAAAATTCTTTAAACTCTTTTGCTCCCCCTCTTTTAATTCCTCCCCTAGCTATGGGGTTTCCCAAAAAAATTTTTGTTAAAAACTGCTAACATGACATACAAGTCTTTCCTTTAAAAATGTTTTTAAAATTTGGGGGGAATTTTTTCAAAAATTTTGGGTTTTGGGCCCCTTCGCCGAATTTTCCGACAAAAAATTTGTTTTGGTCCGAATTACTTCGGCACGCCCCCCCCCCGTTTAAAAAAAAGCTATTTCAGGGCCAAAAGCCTGCAAAGGGGCTGTAAAAAACGTTGTGCCATGCTTAAAAATGCAGAAAAGGGGGGCTTGGGTTTTGGGCTTCATACAAGTTTGTTTTTTAAATAGACACGACATGGGTTTTCCCCACGCCTTTAAAACGGGTTCAAAATAAAAATGCCCCCTGGGCACTTATTGGGGGGAAACGGGGCCAAAAAAAATGAAGCAGGAAAGTTGCCCGAAAAAGCCCTGGCAGCAAAAGCCGGAAAAAAAACAAAAATGAGGGGGCTCAGGGGCAAAAT
>JAODAL010058642.1:0-21969 GCA_025379985.1 Phyllomedusa bahiana | reverse complement strand
AAAAAAGGGAAAATCAATAAAAAGTGTAACCCAAACTTTCCATTGCTGTCGGTCTACTATGGTCATGGAGAGATCACACAGTAATCAATAAGTTTCTTTCTCTCTGCAATTATTCGATATACACTCTGTTATGTACAATTCCAGCACGTAATGAGAAAATATTACATCTAGGTGATGCACATTGTCTTAATACTATAAAATGCAATGTACAGTGGAAACTCTGGAAAATGGAAAGACATTGCAATTTGAGATTTTTTTTCCTTCACTTCTTGCTGCTTCTCTATATTGATCTGCAATGGATCATCCCTTTTCTTCTCAATACTAGGCATGTTTAACATATACTTTTTATAGACCCACACCCTCCCGTCTCATTTTCCCCCATTCAATTTCTCCACAAGCTGCTTGTCAGCATCCCCTGCCTGCATTTTCTAATCAATGTTCCAATCATTTGTATCTTTCTCCAATATCCATTCTCTTTATTGCCACTTTGCCCTGCGTGATGCCTCTATCTAGCCACCCTACCTCAAAATCCTGGAAAAGTGCAGGCGAATGCTTAATCTATTAAAAGTGAAAAAAGCACTTCATTTCATGAGAAGGGCTTTTAGAACTTTCTTCCGTCACAGACAATCGCTGACTTTTCAGTTTACAATGTGGAACTTGTAAAAGATCTGAGCTCTCCATAACGTATGTGATCGATCTAGGAATAATTAAAAATAGTGCTTACGGCTCAGGGTCTTCCTTTTTATGTCCCAAGAAAACTGTCACATAAGATGACAGGGATGAGGCGGTGTGGTGTGTTGTGCAGCTTAAGTGATTGTGCTGTTAGAAATTAAATCATTTATACAACCGTGTATTTCTCTTGAGATGTCTACAATACTTTTAATTCTGATTCCTCCTTAAAGGGGTTATTCCAAGAAATGTGTTTACACCAAACATCCTCAAATGATGTTTAAAGCTCTTTTAAAGTAATTCTCCTTGTTTCTAAGATATAAAAATATCTTTCATACCATTTTTGCTTCCAAATGACCCTCGTGGTGCTGAAGCTTATGTGGGCTGCTAGGGGGCAGAATCTGTCTTCTTCCCCTTCTAGCAGCCAGCAATATAGTCCCTTCTGACTTCCACTGCAGATAACTGGTTAAGGATTTAAAGTATTAAAGATGTATGTATTTTATGTGAAATCCACGGGATTGCCCCACATGTATGATATACTCTATGGGCCACATGTATGAATCCCGACGGGTCGGGGCGCACCTTTCTGCCAGTTTTTCGGCTGAATCTGCGCCTGATTTATGTCGGGGCCGGGGCGCGCTCATACATACAATGTAAAGTCCGCCACGCCTCGTCTGTGTTTTAGGCGCAGTGCGGGTCCGAGGCGTAGTGCGGCGCTGCGCCTAGGATTCGGCGCAGGAGGTAGTGCGGTCATACATGCGGGGAAAAGTCCGCCGCGCCTTGCCAGTGTGTTAGGCGCAGTGCGGGTCCGAGGCGCAGTGCGGCGCTGCGCCTATGATTCGCTGCCGGAGGTAGCGCACTCATACATGCGGGGAAAAGTTCCCTGCGCCTCGCCAGTGTGTGTGGGGCACAGTGCGGGGACATGGACGCAGTGCGGGACTTAGGCGCCGTGCAGGACTGCGCCGAAAAACAGTTCCGATGCGAGACAGGCTGGAACAGCGAGAAATCATTCCAGATGTCGGTGCGGAGTATGAATCAAAAATCGCCTTTATAAAGGCGGAAAGCATTCTCAGGAAAAGGGCTGAAACCTCAAAAATAAAAAATATATAAAACAAAATCACTTTCCAATATCCTAATTCAAGAATTAGGATATTGTTAATTGCCGGAAAAAGTATCAAAATCAGAAAGCTATTCTGATTGGCTCTTAACCGCCAATCAGAATAGGAGCGACAGTAAAACCATTAAAAACCTAGGGGAAGTTTAGCCCAATCAGAATCCAGGGCGGGATAGTTCAAATTTCCCTGTAAAAATGTAAAAACTGATTGGAAAGCAACCGGGGACTTGGCTAGCTCAGCCAATCGAATAGGGGGACGAGACCCATTCAACCCCTAGGGGAAATTTATTAACCATCAGAAATGAGCGACAAAGAGCCATTCTAGTCATGGGAAGTTTAGACCATCAAACCACGGCGGATAATAAAAAATAGTAAAAAGACAGAAAAGACGGGTTTGGGCCCTGAGTTTAGCGGGGCTTGCTATCCCACCAATCAGAGCGCGAGCTACTTCTCCCATTATATTTTATGGAAGAATGAGGCGCACTAAATCCGGCGCCACGCCATGCGGCAGAAGTATTTAATCAAAAAATTATTTTATTAAATGTAAAACATTATCAGGTAAGAGCCAACCCTTCTTTCAAATAAAGCAGTTTAAAAAACCAACAACCGTTTGTCGCCGAGACCGTGCACATAGGGAATTGGAATAGAGGAATCGGGGAAATACGAAACTTCAAATTGTTTAAGCTATTCTCATGGTCGGCAGAAGCCAGCAATCAGAATTTGGAGCGCAAAGACCCATTATACCCTTTGGGAAAATTTTGGACAATCAGAATGGGAGCGACAGTGGCCCATTCTAATTAAGAAGGGAGGTTAAACCCAAATTTCAAATAAGGAACAAGTCCCATTATATCCTATGGAGAAGTTTGGACCAATCAAAATCAAAGGCGGGACAGTTCAAAATAAGTAAAAAGACGGGAAAAAGCTATGGCTGAGTAGCGGTGTTTGGCTATCCCAGCCAATCAAGCGCGAGCTACTTCCCCATTATATCTAGGGAAGATGGGCGCTCGAAATTTTCCGGCTCTCAGTGCCGTGCGGCATGAAGGAAATTAAAAAAAAAAATCCATTTTTTTAAGTGTCAAACATTTACAGATAAGAGCCGAACCCTTCTTTACAAATAAAAGCATTAAAAACCCGAACAACGTTTGTCGCCGAGCCCGGGCCTACATAAGGAATTGCAATGATAGAATCGCCGGGAAATACAGAAATTTCAATGTTTAAGCTTTCTCATTGGTCGGCATAAAACCACCCAAATTTCAAATAGGACCCCGACAATGTCCCTTTAAATAACCTATGGAGGAGAATTCCAATCAAATAGGAGCGAAACAATTCCCATTATATCCATGGAAAAATTGACCAATCAATTCAAAGGCGGGACAGTTCAAAATACGTAAAAATCAGAAACGAGTAAATGGTTGAAGGGCGGGGGCTCGTCCAGCTAGCAACAGACGCGACCCTACTTTCTCATAGAGTTCTATGTGAAAGAAATTCTGAGCGCCCCTTGTGATTGTTTAATTAAAGAGGCCCGTTATTGGACCCATGGAAGCGAGCGACGCTCCTAGGGTTTTCTAATGAAATTTCGAAAAAAACTGGTACATGGAAAGAAATCAAAATTATAAACACAAAAAAGGTTTCCCAAATTGTGTTATAAAACGAATAAATAAATAGGGGTAATGAAAAAAAAAATTTTTAAATCAATAAAATAATTATTATTCTTATTTTCTTAGCCAAGGATCAATAGTATGGGTGCTATCTCAGCTAGCCAGCCAATACTCTTTTTCTTTTTACTGTATTTTGAACTGTCCCGCCTTGATTTTGATTGGCCAAATTTCCCTCCAAGGAATAATGGGACTTTGTGCTCCTATTCTGATTGGTAATACTCCTTCATAGTTTAAAATGGACGTTGTCGCCCTATACTGATTTGGCGGTTTATGCCGACCAATGAGATATTTAAACATTTGAAATTACTGTATTTCCCGGCGATTCCCCTCTATTAAATTCCCTATTGCGCGGGCTCGGCGACAAAACCGGTTGTTCGGGTTTTTAACTGCTTTATTTGTAAAGAAGGGTTGGCTCTTTATCTGATAATGTTTTACAAAATTTAATAAAATAATTTTTGATTAATACTCAGCCGTACAGCGCTGAGCGCCGGGGATTTTTAGTGCGCCCATCTCTCCATGACTTAAAAATGGAGAAGTAGCTCGCGCTCTGATTGGCTGGGATAGCCAAAACACCCGCTAGCTCAGCAATCAGCTCTTTTCTGTCTTTTTACTTTATTTTGAATTATCCGCCATGGATTCAATTTGGTTCCCAAACTTCTCCCCTAGACTAGAATGGGTCTTTGTCGCTCCTATTTCCGATTGGCCGGCTAGCCAAGCCCCCCGCTAGCTCAGCCAATCAGCTCTTTTCTGTCTTTTTACTGTATTTTGAATTATCCCGCCGTGGATTCTGATTGGTCAATCCTTCCCCATAGGTTTAATGGTTTACTGTCGCTCCTATTCTGATTGGCTTGGTTTATGCCGACCAATGAGAATAGGTTTCAGAATTTGAATTATTTCCCGGCAATTTACAATATCATAATTCTTGATATTGCGCCGTTCTAGAGTTTTTGGAAAGTGTTTTTTTTTTTAGGTATGTTTTAATTTTTACGTTCAGCTCTTTCTGACACTGTTTTCCGCTTTATTTAAAAGGGGATTTTTTCGGAATCATACTCCTGCTGCATGGAGCGGAGCGCCGAGATTTCTGTCGCGATCTTCGATCTGCTTCCTCGCATGTTCGGATCCTGCTTCAATTTGCCTCGTCGGAGCATTTAGACCAAAAAAAACCCGGTCTGCCCGTCGGAGCTGCCGAGCGCTGCAAATGCGCCTCGCTTTGCCGACTCGCCAATCGTACATGCCTCGGAGTTTTACGAGCACGCCGCGTCCCGCCCCGGAACGCCTACCCCGCGCCCACACCGCGCCATTGCCCGTCCCTTCATGCGAGGCGCAGCTGAAAGTGACGAACACTGCGCCTGAATCCCCGCGTCCGACAGCGGGATTCGGGCTGGAGGCGCAGTATACGCCAGAAAACGGGCGAAAAGCCCGATCATACATGTGGCCCTTTATCTGTGGTCTGGTAGACTAGCCCCACTGCCTTTTTTACTGGGAACCGTCATCTGATGTATGATTGATGATTCTGGTCTGTTACATTGCATTCTGCTGTTCTGAAGTTTTGATATGAGTTAAGGAGTTAAGTGCCCCTGTGATATAGAAAAGAGCAGGGGCGTAACTTTGGTTCAAACAGTGGGAGAGGACCAATTTTCCCTCTTATTCCCTATCTTCCTATCCCTCCCTCCCTCGCCTTCCCTTTGTGGCCCCCTCTAAACTAGCTAGGAGGTCTGAGGGAGCGCTGTGAGCTCCCCCAGCAGGTCCGGGCAGAGTCCTTATGGCAAACACTTTTGGTGCAATCTGTGAGGTTATCAGTGACTCCCTAATTATTGAAGTTTAGAGCCAGACTGGGACTAAAAAGCAGCCCTGGCAATGAATCCGACCCAGCCCCCGACAATATTATCCCCTCTACATAGAAAAAAAAAAATGCTGTACATTGCAACAAATTTCGCTAACCCCCCCACCATCACTACTCCATTAAATTTGTTATACACACAACAGAATGAGAAAAATAAGAGAACCCAATCTCACTGTACCCCTAGGAATCACTTATGTCACATACTGTACTAGTCGCATCAGGAGTAGCGACCTGGTGGAATCCCAGCGCAGCAAGCCCATCCTGCCTTGTGGCGGGCTCTGGTGAATACCGGGACCCACTTAGACTTCGCTCCCTGTTGTGGCTCGTACCATCACTTGTGGGGGTCCAGTGGATCCACTACCTGGTCACCTGCCATAACAGTAAGATCCGGCCATGGATCTCGCCAAGGTGCCGTTGCCCAGTATGGCGGATCTTACAAGCATCGTTGCCCAGCACTCTCAACAACTGGCGCAACAGGCGCAGCAACTGGACCAGCTGTGCGCCATGATGCAGCAGCTCGTCGCTGCCCAGCAGCAGCCTCCCACCACCTCCGTGGGTTGCTCCCCAGCTCCGGCCCTGTGGCCCCAAGCTCTGTTTGTCGCTGCCAGCCCAAATTCGACGGAGACTCCAAACTCTGCAGGGGGTTCATCACCCGGTGCTCAATGCATATAGAGCTGATAGCAGACCAATTCCTGACCGAACGTTCTAAGGTGGCGTTTGTGGTTAGTCTGCTCTCTGGGAAGGCCCTGGCATGGGCCACACTTCTTTGGGACAGGAGCGACCCGGTGACGGGCCGATCTACAGGCTTTACTCAAGGATTTCGCAGTGTATTTGAGGAACCTGTGCGAGCGTCATCTGCCAAAACAGTTCTTCTAAACCTGCACCAAGGGGATTCCTCGGTGGGAACTATGCGGTGCAATTCTCACCCTTGCCTCAGAATTGACCTGGATAAGGCCCCCCCTTATGCACCACCTTCAAGAAGGGCCTCTCCAGAGATTAAGGATGCACTGGCTGCAAGAGACATCCCATCTTCTCTAAATGAACTGATTCATTGGGCCACCCACATCGACGTGCGGTTCGTTGTAAGGCAAGAGGAGCTACGACAAGAACATGATGTAGCTCGACCACGTGCAAGTTCCTCCTCTCCACGCCTGATGATACCGTACGGGTTGTGACCGATGCTGGACTTACGTTCCAGGTTCCAGTCTTTCTGGACTCGGGTTCTGCGAACTTTATCCACCACCTCTCTGGGGTTCAGTTTTCGCCCCCCAGTGGTCCATTTGGAAAGCCATTGATTTATCTCCAGGGCAGTGAAGAGCTCCATAGCGATGCTATACATTTTTTACCAAGCCGTGTCTCTCCATTAGGGTTTCTGAATAAAGAGAAGATCACATTCTACCTCGATCCTCTTCGGCGATTCTGGTGGAGCTTCAGTGGCTGCGACTCCACTCCCCAACGCTTGATTGGACATCTGGGGAGGTTACCTGCTGGGGCCCAGACAGCTTGAGCCGTTGTCTGGTGGTGCTTCCCGGCTCTCCATCAGCGCCCCACGAGCCATTGCCTGGTCTACCAGCCGAATATCAGGAGTTTGCCGATGTCTTCTCGGAGAAACAGGCGGAGACCCTGCCTCCTCACCACCCATACAACTGCCCGATCGACCTGCTGCCTGGTACCAGTCCTCCCCAGGGAAGGGTCTATCCCTTGTCTGTACCTGAGACCCAAGCCATGTCGGACTATATACGGGAAAATCTCCAGAAGGGCTTTATTTGTAAATCCTCCTCTATTCTATTTCGTGCAAAAGAAGGACAGCTCCTTGCAGCCCTGTATCAATTATCGGGGTCTTAATAAGATTACGGTAAAGAATCGATACCCTTTACCCTTGATCACGGAACCTTTGATCGACTACTAGGTGTGAAGATCTTCTCCAAGTTGGATTTGCGGAGGGCCTACAATCTTGTTCGTATATGTGAGGGGGATGCATGGAAGACGGCCTTTAATACAAGGGACGGGCATTTAGAGTACCTGGTTATGCCATTGGGACTGTGTAATACTCCAGCAGTCTTCCAGGAGTTTGTGAACGACATATTCAGTGATCTCCTTTATACCTGTGTCGTGGTTTATCTGGACGACATCTTGGTGTACTCGCCAAGTCTGGAGACTAATCATGTCCACGTTTGCCAGGTACTGAGGCGCCTTCGAGCCAACCACCTTTACGCCAAGTTGGAAAAGTGTCTTTTTCACCAAACAAGCCTTTCATTTCTGGGCTACATCCTCTCAGACAAAGGATTGCAGATGGACCCAGTGAAATTGTCAGCCGTTTTGCAATGGCCACGGCCAGTTGGCCATCGGGCCATACAACGCTTCCTGGGTTTTTGCAATTACTATTGGCAGTTCATTCTGCACTTTTCCAAGTTGGTGGCTCCAATTGTAGCCCTCACTAAGATGAACGGAAACCCTCGGTGTTGGCCACCTGAGGCTGAGGAAGCGTTCACGAAATTGAAAGCCGCTTTCGCCTCTGCGCCTATTCTGTCTCAACCAGATACCGAGAGGCCATTTTCGCTAGAAGTGAACGCCTCCTCTGTTGGGGTTGGGACAGTCCTCACGCAAAAACGGCCTAAGGGCAAAACTGTCACATGTGGCTTCTTTTCCAAGACATTCTCGTCGGCGGAAAGAAATTACACCATCGGGGACCGGGAGTTGCTGGCCATCAAACTGGCATTGGAGGAATGGCGTTACCTTCTGGAAGATGCTCGGCATCCCATCAGTATCTATTCTGAGCATAAGAACCTACAGTATCTCCAGACAGCCCAGCGACTCAATCCACGCCAAGCCAGGTGGTCTCTCTTCTTTTCCCGATTTAACTTCCAGATCCACTTCCGTCCCACAGAAAAGAATGTCAAGGCCGATGCCCTTTCGCGTGCCTCCGACGTGGTTGTGAGAAGAAGCTGTTCCAAAGCAACAAATACCTCCTAATGTCTTGTACCGCTGCTCCTGTTGACCTCCGGATGTTCAGCTGGGAAGACGTCCGTGCACCCTGCGCTTCGCAAGAGAATTTTGAAGTGGTCTCATGTGGCAATGGAATTCATAACCGATCTCCCCCCCTCATCTGGTAACACCATCATCTGGGTGGTCGCAGATCGGTTTTCGCATTTCATCCAGTTGCCAGGCTTACCTTCTGCCCCACGCCTGGCCAACTTGTTTTTCCAGCACATCTTCCAGTTGCACGGTCTTTCCCTGCATATCGTCTCGGATCGGGGGGCCCAGTTCATTTCTATCTTTTGGAGGGCCCTCTGTTCTCAGCTGCAGGTGAATCTGGATTTCTCCTCGCCACTTCGTCTCGGCCCGACAGGATGACTAGTCCAGCATGTTTCCATGGGTGGAATTTTCTTACAATTCCCTAGATTCGGAGTCTGCGGGTGCCTCTTTTACATTGTGTATGGCAGGCATCTGGGCCCAGCACTCCCACTGACATCCCTGTCTGCGGTTCCGGCAGCGGATGCGTTGGTCCGAGACATGGAAGCCATTTGGAACCTGACACACCAGTCCCTGCTTCGAGCTTTGGCGCACATGAAGACTCAGGCAGACAAGAGAAGGAGGCCTCCTCCAGTTTTTTCCCCGGGTGACAAGGTGTGGTTGTGAGCCAAATATGTCCGCCTCAAGATTCCTAGTTACAAGATGGGAACCCGCTACGTGGGACCATTTGAAGTGCTCAAACGCATAAACCCGGTGGCCTATAAACTCCAGCTCCCGCCTACTATGCGTATCCAGAACTCCGTCCATGTCTCCCTATTGAAACCTCTGGTCCTGAATCGCTTTTCTCAGAAGGTGGTCCCTCCATCCCCTGAAGCTGATGCCACCAACGTCTTTTTGGTAAAAAAGATCCTGGATATGAAGATGATCAGAGGGAAACGGCACTTCCTCATTGATTGGAAGGGGTTCGGGCCAGAAGAAAAGTCATGGGAGCCGGGCCAGAAAGAGGGGGAGGTCAAGGGGGGGGGGGGAACTGTCACGGATGGAGCCGCAGCCCGTGGGGCAGGCTGCGGGCGCATCCATGTACCTGCTTGCGTCCCTGCGTCGGGAGCAAGTGACCCCGCGGTCCGTGTATCGGGCCGTGGGCTCATATTACCCGGAGCACTTATACTCACCCGACCACGCTCCTACCTCTTCGCGTCCTCTTGTCGGCCGGTGTGCTCCTGCCAGCTCGCTCAAATTTAAAGGGACAGCGCATCGGTAATTGGCCATTGCCAGTTGCTGATCCTATATACGGGCTCCACCTCCATCATCTCTCTGTCGGATCTTTAGTGCGTTCTGCCTATGGTGAAAGTGTTTGTAAGCCTTGTTTACTTCTCCCGTGTACCGAACCTCTTGCTACGTTTCTCCGTCCGTGAACCTATGCTGCCTGTCCCGACCTTCCCGCCTGACTCCGACTACGAGTTTGCCCGACGATTTGGTACCTCGCCGCACCTCAGCTGCCTACCTGCTCACCTGCTGTAACAGTTCTGATTGGTGAAGCAGCCCCTGCTGACTCCTGCTCTACCAATCAGCACTGCTCTCACTTTGCACTGACTCTTGAGGCTGGTACCTACTCTGTCCCCCCAAGACGCAACGAAATATAGGAGACAAAGGGTTAACATCTTCCTCCTCTGTGCTCTGCTCTCCCCACTTACAGTATTCTCATACTTTCATATGGATTATTTTTTATTGAAGTGGCTAAAAAGTGGGGGGGGACCATCCCATATCCAGAAAAAAGTGGGGGGACCAGTCCTCTCTGTACCCCCCTAAAGTTACACCTATGGAAAAAGAGTCAAGTATTTACTTAAACAGGTAACTATGCAGCAGTTACAGGGTTAACACACTACAGCTATGTCTAGAAAGATTTGTACTGCTGTCCAATCAGAGAAGCTGACAGGGGAGGAGCTGCAGCCATATTTGATCCAAATGTACCACAAAAAATGTACCAAAAAAATACAACTTATCCTACAAAATAAAGGGTGACAAATATGAACCTGGCGCAGATACACCAGTTCTAAATAGCTTTAGAGTAGTGTATAATGCGTCAGTAAGTACGAACCTACTGCGGTTCATACGTTTGGCGCACCATAAGTTGAGCATAGGGTAAGTCTGGCGCAAAGCCGATTTGTGCTGTACGGTTGGTGCGCCAGAAAAGAATCTACAAAATTACTGACAGCTTGGGCCATGCTTACTGATGTTAATTCTAAAACTATATTTAATTAAGTAATATCCAAATAATATAAAATTATTTTAAAATTAAATAATAATAAATGAATAACTAATTCAATACTATTATATGTTTTTTACAATTAAATAATATAAAATAATAGTAAAATAATTATATTATAAAAATTATATTTTAAGTAATATAAAATTATAAAAGTAATACAGCATCTACTATAAAGCCTTTGTAATTATAGTATTATCAAACACATCACAGCAGACTAGAAATAAAAGAAAAGTCATTAGAAAATAACATGTCAGTGAATAAAAACTATAGTAGTGATCTTGCTTGGTGCATGTAAAAAAAATAAATAAATCTGAACAAAATTTTATTAACATGATTAATTTTTCATTAGAAAATCTTCTCCTCTATAGAGTTTAAAGCAGTTCATTGAGTTGGTTTTCTAATGTTAAATTTATTATGTTAACCCCTTAACCCACCATGGTCAAAATAATGTGGCTCTTTGTTTTTTCCCTCCTCGCCTTCCCCAAACCATTACTTTTTTATTTTTTCACCTACATAGACATATGAGGGCTTTTATTTTGCAGGACAAGATGTACTTTCTATGGTGTTGTTTTTGAATGGGAACGAATGTTATATGTGTGACCCTTTGTGTCTCCATTTTAATGTATTATTTAGTATAAACCCCCACTTATTTTCTTTATATTATGGCAAAATAAAGCTGCCTGTATAACTCTAAACTCTCTAAAGTGTTAACAAAAGGGCCTCCACGTTAATGTCTTGTAGGGGATACCACCATATAATCCAAGATGGCACCTCCTTGGGTTACGCCCCATGTTCGGACATTCCTGAGTTATAGGGAGTATGCCTCAGCCAAGGATGTAAACAATACGACTAACAGTTTAGGTACATGTGATGCTTTCTTATCCCCACTAACCTTCAAAAAGTATAAAAACCTGCCATTTTGAGAATAAAAGACAGAAAGTGTTTTCACACCATCGAGGCATGTTGTGATTTTATTTCTCGATGCACCTTTATCATTCATAGGCAAATTTTGGGGGAGACCCCACAAGGATATTTTGAGGTTCCATCCATAATAGTGTCATTCATCATAACATAGAATATGCTGGAAACCACCAAAAAATTCTAGTGGGGCAAAATGTGAAAAAAAAAATGTATTTGCGATATGTTTGCGAGGAATTTAGTTTTTATGGCGTTCGAATGTGTTATCTGTATTCTGCAGGTTGATATGAAACGCAATACCAAACATGTACGGTTTTTGTTATGGTTTTGGTACCACGTGGCTGGGCCCCCTTTTCTTGTGACCCAAAAACTTTTTTGTACTAAACACCTATGGGACGTGAGTGAGGGCACATTTTTTGCAGGCTGAAGTGTCTGGTATGGGGTAGCAGTTTGGAATACATGCACTTTTTTGATTAAATTTATTCCAAAAAACGCAACTTTGGTGTTTGGAATTTTTTTTTTCTACGGTGTCCAACGTATGGGATAAACCAAGTTATATTGTAATTAGAGATGGGCGAATTGATTCTAAATGAAGTGAATTCGTTTGAATTTCAGAAAACTTCGATTCCCGATCGAAGTCGAAAATTTTTGGCGTGATTTGCCGGGTAACGAAGAGTGTTTTTAATTGATTTAAAATGGCTGCGAGACATGGCGGGGTTAAATGGGGCAAAAAGTCTGAGAGGAAGAAAGGCGTAGCCTACATGACATTGCAGAGATAAAGCCCCAATCAGAGACCGGCGGATTCGTGACGGGCACCGCCACTATATAAGTCCGGGCGCGACGCTGGCAGCTCACACTGCTCTCACTGTACTGAGTAGGGAAGGGGCTGCCGCCGCTGCTGCTCATATATTCATACTAAAGAAATAACTTTTATGCAGTGATTTTTGGGGGGTGTCAAAAACTTGTCTCAAAGGACTGCTTCTCTTACATTCTAATTCTGATTTTGTGGGGGATTGGAATTGAAGTCCAGTGTGCGTCCAATTCAGCTGCATATACATTTTAATGCTATCTGCTCAGTTCTTCAGCACATTTGAATACCCAAAGGGGTTATCTAAGCCTGTTGCGTTGTGTTCATTTAAAAGAAACAGCGTTTTTACAATCCAAATACCACTTAATTTTGGTTGCTCATTTCTTTTGTGCAATTTAGATCCAGAAAGGGTTTAAACAAGCGTTGTTCTGCTGTTGGGTCACTAAAAGAAACAGTGTTTTTTACCGCCAAAGAAGGAAATTTTGCCTGTAGCATAATTCATATCGAAGGTTAATTACAAGTTTTTCTGTTGTTGTGTTCCGTAAAATAAAACGCCGTTTTAAAAACACTACAAAGCCCGGGGGAATTGTTGACAGCACATTTCTTTTGTGCAATTTAAAATGCAAGGGTTAACTTAAGTATTTTTCTGCAGTTTGTACTCAGTAAATAAACGTTGTTTTTCACCGCCAAAGAAGAAATTCTGTAGCATAATTCATATCCGAAGGTTAATTAAGCCTGTTTGTGCTTTTATATTCGGGAAAATCACAGTGTTTTTAAACGGCACATACAAGTAAATTTTTCCTGGCCATTTGTGAGCGCAATTTATATCCAAGGGTTACCCAAGCTTGTTAGTGGGTTCATTTGGAGTCAAATACAGGGTGTGTATTTATCAGATACAGATATCTTCATTAAACAGAGTCTGTACATTTTAGGGAAAAAACAGTATGTCAGACGAGAGGGGGCAGGCTCTTCACATGAGGGAGTTGGCCAGGGAAAAACATTCCTGGAGAAGGCACAGGTCGCAGCACAGCAAGGGGACGTCGCAGCAAGGGTCACTCGGTGAGACCAGAACTGCCGGTGTCATCTAGCGGCCGTGTGTTGTTCAGCAACCCAATGGTTCTTGATTGGTTGACTAGGTCATCCACTTCCTCCCAGATGACATTTGAAACCCCAGAAAAGAGTCGGGGGGAAAGTCAGACAAAACCCCATTGTTGCAGGGCCCGGGAGGGGTCAGCGGCCCTCACCTGCCCTCAACCGCCCAGTTTTCATCCAGTTCCCTCACCCAAGACTATTATGGGTCCTGGCTCAGCCCAATACAGGAGGGAACAATTTGAGGAGGGCTTTTCACAGTACTTGGCAGGGAAAAAAATGGGCCAATATCCCCTGCTTCTTGCAGTAGGGGGAAAAAGTATAGAGGGTGGAAAAGTGGCAGGGAGGTCAGTTGTGAGGGTCAGTTCTCAAAACCAAGACCGGTGAGAGGACAGCGTGACATAAAAACACAAACAATTTTGATGTAGCCACGCATTTGGGGAGCCGGGAAAAAGCAAGGGCTTATATCGTCGGGAAAGGAGGGCGTCGCTTGCGCGTGAGGCAGGGCGGCCGCAAAGTGGGTTGTGTGGCCTTGAGTCAGCAGGAGCAGCATGTGGGTCGGGACCCCAAGCGGCCACGGGGTAGAAAACCCCACTTCGCGGCCCCAAAAAAAGCGGGACGGGGGGCCCACGAGGCAGCGGCGGTAGGTCACACAGTGCGGAGTGTTGCGGTAAATCGGCTACTCGGCGGGTGGCAGTTCTTGCAAAGACACCGGGAAAGGGGGAAATATGGTTATTAGAATGTGTGGGCAGAAATTAAAGCTTGGCCAGGGCTAACGATGGCAACAGCCCTGCATCACCCCGGTGGCCTGGGGAAACGGGCTAATGTGGTGGTCCCCTCATGCCGCCTCAGCCAGTCAAGGCTCCACCACCTCTGCAGAAGGGAGCTGTTTCCTTTGCCAAAATCCCCAGTCCAGATGCTCCTCGCTATCATGCGCAACAGTCGTTCAAGGGCGATGCAAGAGAAACAGTATGCGCCAACCATCCTAAAGGGGCAGAAGCTTACCGTGCCCGTCCAAGTTGTTGGGACGCAGTCCCCCCTTTCCAAAGTGGACCTGCACCGTTTAGAGAACTAATGCTTGTCCGAGCCGAGGTGGAAGTTTTTAACGTAATTTTTTTCCAAAAAGGGAGTACCAGCACTTACAAATATGTAGAAAAGAAAGGTGGACCAGTCCTTGAGTTTCGGTTTTTTCCAGGTGCAGGCAGCGGGACCTGGAGCTGTAAATATGGGCAGGGGGAGACATGTCCTTTTACGGCCCACTTGGGAATGGTTTCCCGCCCCGGCAAGCCCAAAAAACTTGGGCAGGAGACCCCGCTTTCTCCTCCAGTTGTCAAAAAGCGTCCTGGCCCCTGCCACCTCCTCCTCCCCCCACCACCACCATTCAGCCTCCACAGTGCGGCTCCATCATACCACATGTGTGGGAAAGGGCTTTCACGCATTCTACCCCTTGGTTTTCCCTGGGCGAACAAAGTCACACGGGGGAGGAACTGTTTCCGCGTAAATGCAGCAAAAAAATCGATGTGGGGGCTTTTTTTCCCCGCACCAACTGCAAATCCGGAACCAGGGTTTTAAAGGACAAGGGGTTGGAAAATGGGGGCCCAAAGGCGGGGCACCGAGGAGGGATGGCCCCCATGGCCCTGAAAAGGCGCACGATTTCAATCTGTTTGGGTGAAAAGGTTTCCCTGAATTTTCCCCCCATCTTCCGAAGATTCTAAAAATGGCCAGGAAAGTGCATGCATTTCCTTCCATTCCTCTTAGCCGGGAAAACACCCCCCTCGAGTTCCCAGCGGCAGAACGACCTCCCCAACAACTTTTGTTTAATGCTTTTCCCCCCCTTTGGGAAATTTCCCCGGGTGCCATTTTGGGAAACCACTTTATGAACGGGAAAAAGGGCCTTTAAAAACCGTTTTTTTGATGCCCGACGGACAGGAGTACTCTCCTGTGTAACTTGTGTAAACCCCAGGGGACCCTCTGCTTAAACATTTTCCCGTTTTCCCTGGGGCCCCTTCGGGGAAGGCGACGTTATTTGTCATTTGCCAGGGCTTTCGGGGGTTTAATAACGTCATTCCCTGCCTTTTATGTCCCAAAAAACAGATGCTGAAAAAAATGTCTGGGCAAGGGGGCTGGAGAAGCGGGGAAAAATTTATCCCGCGGCCAATAATCCGGGGGGGACTGAACTTTGGGGGAGGAGAAGGAGGAGGACATTGGGGCAGAAACATTGGGCTGGTTTAAATTTAGTGGATTTTCTACCCAAGGGGACAGGAAGCGAGGCAGGAGCACTGGGGGATTTTTAATTTGGGGAAGAGGGGAAAAATGGAGGGAGTGAAACCCCTTTAAACACCGTGGCCCCGTATACAGTGGAGATGGAGGGGAGGGGGTCCCTTGTTGTAACTTTTTGCAGAAAGGGCCCCCCCACAATGCTTATTTGGGCCCCCCCGGGGTAGTGACAGCTGAATAGTACCATCCGGGGAGAGGGATTTAAATTCTGGCTCACCCTTTTGGGACCCTCGCTACCGGTCCAAAAGGGGGCCCTTTTTTTCCCACTGTGAGAGGAAGAACAAATCTTCTATAAAAAAATCCTGTAGTCATTGGCCACTGCCTATGTGCGGCATTGTCCTCCTTGCGGGTCCCCGGGGGGGTTCCTCACGCTCACGTACTACTGCGTGGCTGCTGGGGGGGGTGGGCGGGTGGGAGCAGTACCAGCTCCAAGCAAAACCTAAGTTTGGATTCCTGAGAGCAGTTTCCCTTCACCCGCCTGGGTGGGAGGGCAGTCGCCAGACCAGGGGAACTGGAGCGTCCCTGAACCAACGGTGGTGGGCTACTTAACAGCATCTGCCACCCCGTTAGAAGATCCCTGGACTATGGGGCCAAACTGGATGTGGGCCGCAACCTCCCAGTTTTGTGGAAGTGTCCTGCCCGGGCCCTAGTGTGGCTCAGAGCGGGTGTTCAGTGTGGGGGGGGGCCTCGTTACCCAAGAGAACCCCTTGTCCTACGGGAAAAGTGAAAAAAACTGACCTTTTCAAGTAAATCAAGCTGGATCGGGCCGGGTTTCCACACACCAATGCCTTAGGGTCAGTTACATCGCCATGACGCCTCACCCAAAAAAATTTTAAAATAGTTTGGGTTCAAAACTACCTGCTCAGCCACTATTTGATGCCACCCCCGTCTGATGCCACAATCTGTGCGTTTCCCTTGCCCCCAACCATCTTTACCAAAGGGGCGTTTTTGCCACACCCTCCCCATGTCATGTGCCCCTTTTTGACCCCTTGCTCTGTGCTGTTTGGTGCCGTGACATCCCCAATGTGTTTTTTGTACCACTCTCTGACCTCATGTGCTGCGGTCCCTCCACACCCCGTCTTTTTCCAGTTTTCTGACCCCATGCCGCTGTGCCGTCACCCCCAAACTGTGTCTTGTGCACTCTGTGGCCTACTCCTGTTTTTGCCCCCCTCCAGAAAGTCATTGTGCCGTGTCTGACCTCTTTGCTGCTGGGCTGCTGCCGTGAGAAAAAAAACCTTCTGTCATTGGGGCCACTGTTTTTGCCCTTTATGCTGCTGTTTTTGCTCCTGCCATGACCCCCACGCTGTGTCATTGCCCACTTTGTGGCATACCCCTTTTTTTTTCCCAACCTCCAAAATTTTTGTCATTGTTCCCACTGTCGGGCCCTCATGCTGCTGCTGGGGCTGCTGCCGTGCCCCTACACACTCTGCCTTTAGCCACTTTTCTGACCTCATGCTGCGCTTTGGGGGGCTGCCGTGACCTAAACACTGTGTCTTTGTCCCCACTCTGGGGCCCTACCCCTTTTTTGCCACCCCCAAAGAATGTCATTGTGCCACTTTTGGGACCTCTGCTGCTGTGTGGCTGTTTGCCGTGCCCTACACACTCGTCATTATCCCATTTGTTGCCCTCATGTCCCTGCTTTGGCGGCTCCCGTGCCCCAAACCCCTTTTGTGTCATTGTGCCACTTTTTTGGCCCTTTACTCTGTTTTTGCCACCTCCAAGAATGTCATTGTGCCACTCTCGGGAACCTCTTGCTTTTGGCTGCTGCCTTTCACCTCCCACTCCGTAAATTATTGTTGCACCGGGAGCCCCCCGCTTTTTTTTTTTTCAGTGGCGCGGGCATGATTTTTATCAGGCTTTTTTTCCTGCTTATTTTTTTGGGTCATTTTTGCCCTATTTATGTGCCCAGGGAATTTTATTTTGAAGCGATTCTAAGAGCGGCGGCAGTCATATGCGTGTCATACTAAAACACAGCATTGTATGAAGACCAAACCAAGCTCCCTCTGCATATTTAAGCATGGCACAACGTTCTACAGCACCCTACAGGCTCGGTGCAGCCTGGAAAAAGCTGTTTTTTAATGCGATTCGTTGAAGTAATTCGGCGAATCGAATTTTTGAGAAATTCGCCCATCTCTAATTGTAAAACAGTAGACTTTTTCAGATGTGGAAATACCAAATATGTGTAGATTTTTTATTAATTTTTTTTTTATATTTGTCCAACGCCAAAAGGGGGCGTATTCGAACCATTAATCCTTTTTTCTCCTTAAACCTCGAGTCCCCCTACGATACCTCACCCCTCCGAGGCACGACCAGTTATACAGCCTAATGCATTGTCTAGACTTTGTCTAAATTTTTCACTTTCTCAGGGTATGTTTACACGACAGATTTTATTGAGGAGTTCAAGGTGGATTCCACATTATCTTCTTCATTAAACTCTTTGGGTGACATGTATGAAACCTGCCCCCGACACGCTAGTTCTAAGTCGATATAGAGGAGTGTAGAATGCAACAGTATATATGAACCTGTTGTATGTGGGTTCATAAGTATGGCAGAGCATAGCATACCTTTGGTGCATAGCATATCTTTGGCGCATCAAGTGGTGATTGCCTTTTGGATGTACAATGATATACTTAAATAGGGCTACAAGTTTTTTTGTGCTGATACGCAAAATATGGCACCCGCTCCATTAATACATGTTGCTCCCTGTGTATTCTGATGACTTACCACTCACAAGGCATTATGGGAAAGGGGCTGAGAAGCCCACAGCGCCCTCTGTTGGTTGTAACAAATCCTCAATTTGCTTTTGACCCACCGGGTCTTGAGAAAGCAAAAAGGATTTTTTAGCCAAGCCAGTATCTCTCATCTACAGACAACGCTATTTCGGGATTTTTGTCCCTCTTCAGTGCAGAGCAGAGAAGATACTGGCTGGCTGTGTGGGAGGCATCGGGTAGCTCAGGAAGGGAAGATCTCTCCTTAAGGATGAGCACCGAATTGAACGGCTTGTAGAGTTTTTGTTTTGCCTTTTCGCCTCTACTTAGCATCTGCATATCACAAGGCATTATGGGAAAGGGGCTGAGAAGCCCACAGCGCCCTCTGTTGGTTGTAACAAATCCTCAATTTGCTTTTGACCCACCGAGTCTTGAGAAAGCAAAAAGGATTTTTTAGCCAAGCCAGTATCTCTCATCTACAGACAACGCTGTTTCGGGATTTTTGTCCCTCTTCAGTGCAGAGCAGAGAAGATGCTGGCTGGCTGTGTGGGAGGCATCGGGTAGCTCAGGAAGATGGATGCTGATTCAACCCATTGCAATGAGGCTAGCTCCAATCCAAACCAGAGGTGAACACTTTAGTTCATTTAAAATCCTCTGCAGAAATCCGAGTTTTCGACTCGGATTTCAATCAAGGAAACCACAATGGTCTTTTCTTTCCCACAAGTGAACATACCTTAACTGCAAGTTTTTCTGTGGTCTTGGTTGCAAATTGGTCCCATTTAATGGGACAACTTTATGTCTTGGCTACCTATCATGTTTTTCACACAAAATATTTATGGAAAACGTGGCATTAAGTGCTAGGTGATATCCATAATGGAAAAAACCATGCAACAGTTAACAACATGAACTACAGTACATATTGCAATTGAAAACAATGAGATGCATATTACCTGTGGTTCAAAGTCTATTATGTTACCATTGAATGTATTCACCCATGTTGGTCTATGTGGGTTTCATCTTAATCCCACATCTACAAGTTGAGAAAGGCAATAGACCAAACTAGATACTAATATAATGTTTAATTACTATTCATAAGTTTTGGACAAACAGCAAAGTCCTAATACAAATAGAAAATAGAGTAGAATACTCATCGGTAGAAGACAAACAAGTCCGGCAAATCCATAGATCCTTAAGGAAAGGTAGAGAGGAGTACCTGGAATCTCGGGCTGTCCACACACCTGTGCGACGTTTCGAAGAATGAACTTCTTTTTCAAGCATGCACAGTCTGATGTATGCTGATTTTATGAGCATAAATCCATAGTAATCCAGCACTTGTGCACACGGGGTATTATAAATGTAAAGAAAGTTCACTCTTTATTGAAGAATCCATAAAAACATGGTTAAAAAACATCCAAACTCCATGTCAGTTTATGCGTTTCAGGCTTGCTCTTCAGCCCTTAATCGTAACAAACACAAACTAACCTAATCTTCAATATATATCCACCCTCAGGTTAATCAACATTTGCATCTGAAATTTAACCCTTACCAAAACGTCTTCTAAACCCCGTTCACACTGGGGTAATAATTATCTAAACATGTTCACAAACCACAACAGGCACATACTATTCCACTGCACCTGGAAATAAACTATGTTGGAATACCTTTATGAAAAACATTCACATTATATGGGTTACAAAAAAAAACCGTCTTCTAATCCCTGTTCACTCTGGGGTGATAATGATCTAAATATATTCACAAACCGCAACAGGCACATACTATCCCACTGAACCTGAAAATAAACTATGCTGGAATACCTTTATGAGAATCATTCACATTATATGGGTTACAAAAAAAAAAGGAGTATATGTGGCATAGAAAGGCATATACAATTTAATATAAATATAACAGGTCGGTTCTATGATTAAGACCTCGTGGGGCTCTGGTATCCAAAGTTAGGATCCAGTAAGCTTCCCTGTTAATTAAAACCTTTCTCCAGTCACCCCCGAGTTTAGAAACTCCCGAGACCTTGTGGATACCCGGATGGGTTGCGTCATACACATGCTCCCTAATCCTAACATTAAGGCACCTAGTGGTGCAACCTATGTACTGCAACTTGCATTTGTTGCACCAAGCCATGTAGGAAGGAAGGAAGGCCCGGCAAGGGAACAAAATGAGCCATTTTGGAAAAACGGTCAGTGACCACCCAAATGACCGTATTACCTTCAGAGAACGGTAAGTCAGTTATGAAGTCCATGGCAATATGGCTCCAAGGACAGCTAGGCACCGGCAGAGGTTGGAGTAGTCCCGCAGGTCTTTGGCGAGGTGACTTATTGTGGGCACAGGTGGTGCAGGCCCCCACAAACTCCTTTACATCGTTAACAAGACCAGGCCACCAGTAGAACTGGGAAATCAATGAACAAGACCTTCGAACCCCAGGGTGTCCGGCTATGCGGGAACAGTGACCCCATTTCAGGACCCTCAACCGGAGCGCAGGGCGCACATACGTCTTCCCTGGGGGTACCCCTTGGAGGTTAGTGGGAGCCACAGACATCAGACGTTCCGGGGGTACAATATGTTGTGGGGCCGCCTCTTCCTCCCCACTAACATCAGAGGCACGGGAAAGAGCATCGGCCTTGAGGTTCTTTTCTGCCGGTCGGAAGTGGATGATGTAGTTGAAACGGGCAAAGAACAGAGACCATCTCGCCTGACGAGGATTCAGACGTTTTGCTGTCTGGAGATAGAGGAGGTTTTTGTGGTCAGTGAAGATATTCATGGGGAAACGAGCACCCTCCAGGAGGTGGCGCCATTCTTCTAGGGCAAGTTTAATGGTTAAAAGTTCCCGACCCCGATGGTATATAGTTCTTCTCTGCTGGTGAGAAGGTCCTGGAAAAGAACCCGCAGGTCCGAGTCTTGCCCTTGGGCCCCTTTTGGGTGAGCAGTGCTCCAGCTCCTATGGAAGAGGCGTCCACTTCCAGAAAGAAGGGTTTCTCGGTATCTGGCTGGGATAACACCGGTGCGGAGGCGAATGCTGCCTTCAACTTGGAAAAGGCTTCTTCGGCGGCCGGAGGCCACAGTTTCGGGTTGGCATGTTTTTTAGTAAGGGCCACAATTGGTGCTACCAACGTTGAAAAGTGCGGGATGAATTGCCGGTAGTAATTTGCGAAACCCAGGAAACGTTGTATAGCCCGCAGGCCAACAGGTCGGGGCCACTGTAGGACGGCAGAGAGTTTGGTGGGGTCCATCCGCAGACCCGTATCAGAGATTATGTATCCAAGGAACGGGAGGCTGGTCTGGTGAAATAGGCACTTTCCAGTTTAGCGTATAGATGGTTCTCGCGCAGGCGTCTCAGGACCTGGCGCACATGTAACTGGTGGGATCCCAGATCGGGTGAGAATACCAGGATGTCATCCAAGTAGACCACTACACAGACATATAGGAGGTCTCTGAAAATGTCATTGACAAATTCCTGGAAGACGGCCGGAGCGTTGCATAAGCCGAAGGGCATTACCAGATACTCAAAGTGCCCATCACGAGTATTGAAGGCCGTCTTCCACTCGTCGCCTTCCCGGATCCGGATAAGATTATATGCCCCCCCGCAAGTCCAATTTGACCTTGGCCCCCCCCAGACGGTCAAATTTTCCGT
>JAODAL010058641.1:0-21969 GCA_025379985.1 Phyllomedusa bahiana | reverse complement strand
GGTCTTGAGGTGGATCCGCTGGACCACCGCGGGCCCGATGGCGTAAGCCCACACCAAGGTAGTGGAATCAAGTGGGTCCCGGTATTCACCAGAGCCCGCCGCAAAGCGGGAAGGACTTGCTGCGGCGGAGTCCACCAGGTCACTCCCACTGGCGGGGCTTGCCTGCGGGGGCGGCCAAGGTGGGCGAGGTACAGAATCGCAGTCAGGCTCGTAGTCGGGACAGGCAAGGGAAGGTCAGGGCAGGCGGCTGTGGTTCGTGAACGTAGACAGGCAGAAGGTCAGGGAAAGGCCCGGCAAGGATCGTGGTCGATAAACTAAGCGAAAGGGTTCGGTACACGGTAGGCGAGACAAGGCTTTCTGGAACGCTTTCCCAATAGGCATGAGCACTAAAGATCCGGCAAAGGCCACTGGGAAGGGGCTGGGCTAAAATAGGAGCAGTGCCCGCAAGGGCCCAAATTTAAACCCGGCGCACTGTCCCTTTAAATCTCAGACTGCCGGCACGCGCGCTCCCTAAGGGGCGGCGCCGCGCACGCCGAGAGACTGAGACGGACGGGGCAAGCGAGGGCCGGTAAGTCACTGGGGACCCAGGCAGCGGGATGAGCGGACCCCGGACCCGAGGTGCGGGACGGGGCGCCGCTCAGAGTCGGGGCACGGATGCGCCTTCGACCCGGGACAAGGGTCGCAGGGGCATCCGTGACATGGAGAAAGTGAGGAGAGTTTATTTTCCTGGGTTTTTTTGTATTGCTCTCCAAAATTAGTGCAGACTGTAGATTTGTGAGTCCATGAGACTACAGGTTTCCACTGGGACTTGGAATAAGAGTGAGATCAGAGTCTCTCCTGGGCTGGAATGTTGGGAATTTTATCAAACTGTGTGTTATCAGTGAGGATATCATAGAACAGTCTGGTGCCTTTTTTATTGAGGATTTGGGGAATTAAGAAATTGAAGAACCGGGGATAGGATTTTACAAGAAGAATTTGGTTGTTCCTGATGAATGTGAACTATTCTAAGATAAGGGAAGTAATCTGGATCCGAAAGATAAGAAGACTTTTTAAGCTCTGAGGAGGGCTGGAGAGATGATTCTGCCATCATACTGAAACAAGTAGAGCACCTTTGGATCCCTAAGTATTGGTATGGATATGCTGAATAAGTTTAGTTAAGGCTGATAATTGTATGTGGGAATTTGAGGATAGTTGCTGGGATCTAATATATGGCAACAACAAAGCATAAAATCAATGGTGGGTGAGATTTTGCCTTCTAAGTATAATGTGCAAAGTGGAGAAAGAAGCCAGATCTTCAACGTTTGTAGTCCTATCAAGTGAGATTCCAGGGAATCCCAAGTTTTTTCTGCGCATTATTACACCAATCTTTGGTGGGGGCAGAAAACATATGTCCAATATTGTTGTCCAGGCAGACCAAAAAGAAGAAATAGATGCTAGATGCAGACGTTGATTATATGCTTACAAATGAAAGTAGATTAGATGATAATAATGTGGTTAATCTATCATCCTATATTTTGTCCCCAGCTCAAATTTCGGTTTTGTCTAGAGGTTTAAGTTTCTCTCCTTCTGTCGATTTTGATGTTTTTTAAACTATCACTGATGTTAATCGTTTTGTTCGCTTATTTATGGTGAGGAAACATTTTTTTTGAACAAGATGATACCCCTTTAACACATGACCAACAACCTGATGATATTGTTATTGTGAATTCTTTCCAAGACCAAAATAATTCAGAGAGATTTATTGCAATGGCAAATGGAAGCTACACAAGAGAATAGTGTCATACAAAAGGCACAGGATTTTGTTACTCATAATGAATTTTTTTATCCAGTGCAGGTACGCACTGATTTAGTTGATCTGTTTTCAAGAACGGTTTCAGAAAGAATTAATCTCTTTAGCAATCTAAAAAAAATCTAATATGCATAGGAAAGATAATCTTAATTCTTTAGAAAGAAAAGCGCTTAAAGAGATTCAAAAACAATTCAACTTACCATTCGACGGGCCGACAAAGGCGGTGCAGTGGTAGCCTTAAATACTGGATCTTACTTGCAATGCAATAGAACCTTTTGCGCATGATACCACAAATGAGAAGTTACCCTCTAAATCCTGCTCACACTTTTCAGAAACATTTGTTGAGTCTCCTGGATGAGGGTCTGAGGTTGGGCATTTTTTCTAAAAAGGAGTTTGAATGTTCAGTTCCCTATAACTCCGATATTTCATTCACTCCCCAAAATTGCAAAAGTTTGTTTTCCCCCCTCCCATGCGCCCCATTGTAGCAGGTTCGCTTTCTGAGAACCTTTGCCAATGGGTTGATTCATTGCTTCAGCCTCTTATGTCCTGTATACCCGGTTTTTTGAAAGATACCAAACACGTGTTAAATGTTTTGGATTCTATACAGTGGAAATCCCAATTATTCAGGGGTAATTTGTGATAAAATTTTTTCTTTGTATAAGTCTATCCCACACTGCTTAGGTATTAGAGCTGTTTCCGATTCTTTGATAAGTTTTCACATTATTCTATTGAATTGAAAGATTTCATCTTGACAACTCTAGAATTTTTGTTATCCCATATTTTTTTTTTATGTTTGAGGATTTTTTTTTTTTTTTTTTTTTAAAACATCAAGTTTATTAATTTTCACAGAATATAGTCATGAGAAAGCATAGGAATCACAAGTTATCTTAAAACAAATAACCAAATGAATAAACCAAACTAGCCATATTCAATGCTCAGGTCAGAACATAGAAATGTCCATAGTGCAAAGTATTCATTATGCAAGATGAAGCAATGAAGACTAAAAGGTACGTATAGTTGGGTACTAGATAGTTGCGGATAGTAGTTGCAGAGGTTCATACAGATTCAGATCATTAAAAAAAAAAGAAAAACATATAAATTGCAAAGAACAGGTAAAGGTGTTACATCCCGCCTCCCTCCCCCTCACTTTTTATTTTTCTCTGAGAACAGCAATTTTGTTGAGCAATCTTTAAGTGTCTGAAAAGTATGTAGAGTCCGTCCAGATCTTCCAATTGGCTTTTATTTTTGGGACCATATGGGGTGGGATCACAAGGGAGGTTTCAGACTTGTATTGGAGGTTCACTCTTTGGAAAATTTCCCTTTAACATTGGTAGGGCTGGGTTTTCCCCAAGTTTGAAAATTGCTAACCTAGTCCCACTAAAATTGATAACAATTGTTCTAAAAGGATTCTGGAAGGCAATAATCCAAATCCAAGAGTGCTAGGGGGGATAATGTAATTTTTAGGGAAACACTTGGTAATTAGGCCCTCAACCTGACGCCAAAAGCAATGAGTTGGCAGCTCCACCACATGTTAGGGGTTCTTTTAAACCGCGCCCCCCCCCCACATAGTGCAAGTTTGGTTGGGAAAAAGGGCCTACGATTTGGGGGTTAATACCACTTAAATAAAGTTTCTTCGTAATTTCTAGGTGTTTGATACATCTAAGATTTAGAGGGTCCCAGAAGGCTGTCACCACTGTAAATAAAAAAAAATTTCCCATTCCTTTCCCCATTATTGCAAAGTAGGGTTTTGGGCTTATCATTTAGTCCAAAAAAAGGTTAAATACAAAAATAAACCCTTCTCAAGTTTTTTTTATTATTGGAACCTGGAATAATGGGGGGGGTAGTTTGGGTTTGCTAGCCACCCCCAATCTAGTAGAATATTCTAACCTTTAAAATACTAAAGAACTGTTACGTTCAAATCATACTAGCCCTTTAAACCAGAATGTTCGAATTGTGTCTTTTCAATAGTTGACTATGGTTATAAAAACCCGTGCCCCCCAAATCTTTCAGTGAAAGTTGTGGGGAGGCCAATTGGATAACGGACAGTGAGGATTTTTTTTTGGAGACGTGGATCCATTGGTTGGGTTTAACAAAATCAATCCAGGCTTTAAAGGCATGCTGCAGAGAGGGGAGGGGGGGTATTGAGAAATTTAAGATCAAGAGTTCACCAATAATAATCTTACTGTGTAGGGGCCACCAGGATTCTCGTTTTGAGGACCAGGGTGAAAAGTCAGGTTCCCCAAAATGCATAAAGAGGGTTTCAAAAGCATTGACATTTTGAAAAAAAAAAGGTTCGGAACAGACATGCCCCCCTTTTTTAGTTTTTCAAAAACAGGTATTGTCCCTCTCTTGGTTTTTTAAATTCCAAATGAATGATAGGAGGTAAGAGGGATTTATGATGAGGGGGTGGTAACAAGAAAGGAGTGGATCTCAGGGAGGAGAAATATTTGGAGAAGCATCACTTGGTACTTTTGATTTTTGCATCCATAAAAGAGAAAAGTGGATAGACTTTAATTTCCCTGAAGGGTTTTTGTAGGAGATCTAATTTGTTTGTATAGTTTGATCGGGGGAAGGATAACTTTATGCCAGATAGGTTTTCATGATTCAGCCCAAAATAAAATTCACCCAAATGGGTGAATTTTTGGGCTTTTGAGATGGTAAAGGCTGAGGGTGGATTTTGAGCATTCAAACATAGTACATCCGGGGGAATTTTTTCAAAATAGGAGGGGGATTCCATGGATGCTTTGGGTTTTGGCAAAGAAAAATTCATCTGCAAATAACTATTTATTTCTGAACCCCCAATATGTATTCCTGTGATTAAAGGTTTTTTGCCTATTATTCTGAGAGGGGTTTACACGTAAAAAAAATTTGGGGGGGAAAGGGGGGGCATCCCTTCTATCCCCAATTAGAAAATGGGAAAGGGTTTCAGAGAGGAACCTATTTTAAAAACCTTGGTGATGGGTATGTAAAGTGAGGAAATGGCATTGACTTTGGGACCCATGAACCAAATTTTTTTAATCTTCCGTAAATAATCCCATTGATTTGGGTCAAAGGGCCCTTTTTTCCCGCGTCAATAAAGAAATACAGAAATTTTGTCTGTATTTATTTTGTGAAAAACCAGTACTCTCCTAATTCCGTCTCGGGTTTGGGGCCTTTAACAAAACCCCTGGTCTTTTTTAAAAGGGGAAAGGGGCAGATACGTTCATCTGTTCGCTATGTTTTTGGCGAAAATTTTTTTATGCAAATTTGAGTAGGGAAAAAAGGTCATAATTGGGTTTTGATCAGGGGTTTTTGCCGGTTTTGGTAAGTGGTCACTATTGCTTTAACATTCTAGGGGCCTTACCATTATTTAAATGTCCCGGAAAATGGAGAAAAGTTGGGTTAAATGGGGTAAATACTTATAAATTCTTTCGTTATCCATCTGGACCAGGTGCTTTTTTTTAGTTTAGAGGCGATTTTTACGTTTTCAATTTTTTTAAAAAAAATTGGGTTCTTAAAAAAGATTAGGTGATCGTTTGAAGGGGAGGGAGAAAACTTGATTCGGGAGAAATGATTTTTGGTTTTGCTTTTTGGGGGGTGCTGGAAACATCTTTTAGATTGTAGAGTGACTAAATATTGCGCAAAACTTTACAATATTTGAGGGTCAAAAATCCTGGACTTACTGGTTTGGTGATGTATGCTTTTTTTGTTTCTAGTTTGGGACCTTCACTCTTTTTGCAGTATTTAGAGGTCTTTTCGCCATGAACGAAAAATTTTCCATTGAGTCTGGAAAATTTGGGGTTTTATATTGGTTCAGATAGAGGGAGCACAATCTATTTCTACTGAGCATCAATTTTTCTTTAGTGGCAGGAGAGGGCGATTTAAACCCCACCCAAAGGGAGGCTATTTCTTGAAGAAAATTAAAATTTGGTTTGTTCTCGTTTATTTTTTTTCCCTGGAACTTTTTAATACGACCCCCATTACCGTTTTGAGGCACCAAAGGGCTTCATTGTTGGAGGGCGATTTTTAATTCAAGTAATCTGTAAAGCTTGTTGAATTTTTCAACAATCGCGGAGATTTTAGTAAGAAGTGATTAATTCTCCAGGGAGCAAAAGGGAGTTTGTTTGTGGCATACTTTCATAGTCAAAAAATAGGTCGGTCTGACCGGTACACAACCTATTTCTGCATCTAAGCTATGTAAGATGCTTTTCCACTAAAAAGTAATCAATTCAAGGGGTTTTTTCTAGAATGAGAGAAAGGTGTAACCACCTCTCCTGCAAAGCCTATATCTCCAAGGGTCGTGCAGGTTTTTTTTTAGTAAAGTTTTTAAGTTCGGGCAAATGGGGGCTTCCTTTGGACCTGTCTGAGATTTATCCATAACCAATTGAATCTCGCACACCACCACACCTCTTTTGCTGTTCTTGGCTTTGTGGGTGTTTTGGGGAGAAGGAACTGGGGGCTGGTTTGGAGCATAGGGGTTTTGAAAAGTATAAAGGGCATATGATTCACATCGTAAGTAATGTTTTTTCCCTGGGGGTCAAAATAACGTCTAGAAAATTAAAGCCACCTATTTTTTAATAAAAATGGCTACCCCTTTTTTTTGGCAATGATGCTGGAGGAAGGATTGGGGAAATTTTTTTTTTAACCTAAAAATCATTGGATTGAGTGTTTCTTGTCGCAGAGACTCTGTTTTGGCCCAAAACTTCTCTCCTGGGAGGATCGTTTTTGGGGGGAATTGGCCCATTGGCATTTAAAAAACATTATTTAAAACCCCGATTTTTAAGTATGGATTTAGTAAGGTGTTGGTAGGATAAGATGCTACCATAAAAAATTTGAGGTTGCAAAGAATAATGGTAAATAACAATCAACATAAAAAAACAAAGGGGACAAAGTTTGAGCAAAAATTACAAACAAAAGAGTATTTTTTTACAAGGGGGCCCAAAGGGGGGGCAAAGTCCCCATGAGGGAACCCGCAAGGAAAAAGTTAGTCGGCCCCTCCAAACGCGAGTAGGGAAAAAAGAAGTCTGTTTTGGGTTTTCCTTTAAAGGAAATTTTTGAAATAAGGTTGCCATATATGGGCCAGGCAAAAACATTGTGAAGGGACTAAGCTGTTTGCCAAAAAGGGAGATCAGGGCTGCTGGGGGATTCTGGAGCGGCGGGTTGGGGCAGACCAGAAAGGTGAGATGATACTAGGGCGCCATCCCCTTTTCTTGAAGGTTGGGGGATAAGGGTGGAAGGAGACCCCCGGACATCAGGGTTTTTTTGGCAGAGGAAGGGGTCAGGGAGACTAAAAGGTTTTTGATTTTTGGTTAGATGACTTTATGGAAAACCCCCAGGGGGAGGGAATTTATTCTCCTTAAAAATTTTTTTTTAATGGGGAAAAATTTTGCGCTTAAGCTTGTGCCTGCAGAGAGGGCCGGGAAGACGAGATGCCCTGAACTTTCCGGGAAAGGTTTTAAATCCCCCCATGGTTTAAGAAAGTTTTTCTTTTTGTTTTAAAGAAAGAATTTTGCGATAAAATCAGTGTGTAGATGGGGGAAGGTGTTTTTTTTTTTTGGAAGTCTGTGAATGCGGTTTTTCCCCCATTAAATCTGTCGCGGTGCTTCTGGTAGGGTCGGGCCAGAGGTCTATCAGGGAAATTTTGGGAGGGCACGGAGGAAAAGATCAGGGGCACCCGAGGGGAGTTTTGCGCCTGAGGGTCCCCCCAATTTCCCTAATTTGGTGATAGTTTCTGAACTTTTTTCCCCAGGGGTGATTGGGGTTTTTAAAACTGGTTATGTGACTTGGGAAACTCCGCCACTTCTTTCTACTGTTCTGTTCTGGAGACTAAACTTTATGTCTAATCTAAATTCACCCCCAAAATTTTTTTAAAGTCACTCTGTAACGTTTCCCCAAAAGATGAAAAGGCGTTGTAGGGGTTTTTTTCAGACTATGAAGGTTTTTTGAAGGGTTTTTTTGATCCATACGCAAATCTCCTAGAGGAGGCTGGTGATGAGGGAGGGAACAGGTCACGTCTTCCTCTGTCTTGGGAACGGGTGGAGGGGGTTTTGGAAAACTCCGTAATTTTTGTAGGGTTGTATTTTTTTCGTTTGGAGTTACCACCCATTTTTAGGGTTTGAACACTCGGGGTTTCGTTTGGGGTGTACGGTAATTTAAAGCTCTGTACACACTACAGGGCTTGCGAATGCATTAGCAAAATTGGGGGAAGGATTTTGCTTATTGAGGTTGGTTGGGGGAAGGGGGGGAATTCCTAAAGTCCCCCGGATTTACGGCGGGCTTGGAGGATTATTGCCCATTGAAAGAAGAGATTGATATAGGGGCTCGAAACCCTTTGCAGGGGGGGGTCCCCAAAGGGTTTTGGAGCAACTGTCTTTTTCACAGAGAGGAATGCATGGAATATAGGGGGGAGTTTGATGACCAATTATATCAGGAGAGAGTTAATTGTTAGTCCCCGATGCAGGGCTCCCCTGAAAAATTTAACCGGCATAGGTGGCTCGTTTTATGGGTTTTATATTTGGGGGATGGATTGCTCCTCAAACGTGTTTTTTAGGGCGCTGTTTAAATATTTTATGTTCACCCCCTTTTTATGAAAGATGGGGGGGATGGGGATACACTGTCAATCACAGGGGGAATTGTATCAAGCAGCGAGATCGCCTTCTTACACAGGGTTCCCTCTAGCAGTGCCCCGGTTACAGGGTGGACCCGGTGGGGGGGGTTGCCAGTGGGGAACCCTTACCTTGGTTCCCTAGACGGTTAGTCCCCGGGGCTTTAGTGCCCTAGGGTTTCAGGCCGCGAAGAGGTGTTTAGGTGTCGGCGCCACCCCGGAAAGGCGCCGCAGTAGATTCCGGCGTCGCTGCAGGGGGATTTCCGGGGGGCCCCACAGAGGTCTAATGGACCCGGGGGGGTAATTATCATGTTTCCCCGGTGTTCTAAGGAGCAGGAAGGCAACAATTTTTTCTTCGCAGCTTCTGACAGCCTTTTGGGGCTTTTCCCGACCTCCAGAGGTGCCGGGATAGCAGGGACTTCCCGCCAGCAAAATTGGAGCCTCGTTCTCTTGATGCGGTGTCCCCTGCAACGTTCAATCCGGGGCTCCTGGAAGCAGTCACTTAGCCCCTTTAGGTCCACCAGCTCCCCCTGTTCCGAGGGGACCAGGGGCCTCAGAAGATGTTAGCGCTGCAGGAAAAGACGGCCCCGGATTCGGCCTGCTGGGGGAAAGGCGGCCGCCGGGGTCTGGCCTGCTTCAGGTAGATCTCCCGGGGATCCCCTAAGAGCCGGGTGGGCCAGGGGTACCCCCAGGGCATCACCGGGATCTCCGTATCCCCCTCGGGGGAGGTAGGTGGCCCTTTAATAGATGCTTCGTGGCTCCGTTACCTTAAAAGGCGCCGGGCCGAAGGGACTTCCCCCCCAGCAAATCAATGTCCCCGCTTCTCACAGATGCGGGCACGGTGCAAAATTTAAAACGCTGGTGCCTGGGATTAGATGGGTTTTTGATCAAACCCGATTTAAAGGTGAGAAATAGTGGGGCAAGAAAAGGCTTTTTTAGGCTGGTAGTTGAATCTCCTCAGGACTCCTCTTCAAGCGACCCCGGGCACAGGGCCGGGGCTCGGGCCCAACGCCCCCCCGTTTGAGGATTCTTTTTTTTTGGCAAAGGGTGGGGGTTCTTGGGGAAAATTTTCCTCACCCTTTGCAAACATTCTTTTTCCCTTGGGGGGGAGGATTTTTTAATTTTCGGTGTTGAAATCCTTTTTGGGGCTGGCCCCAAATTGCTTTGGAAGGGCTTTTATAAAAAAATTTAATTAAAAATAAAAATTTTTAAATTTTTTATATAGCCCCAACCCCTTTTTCCACAGCACTTTTAAAAATTTGGGAGGGTGAAAGGTACGGGCCCAAAAAGACATAAAATTGCACAATGAAAAGCTATTACAATGAGAACAGGGGAAAAAAGGGCCCCCTGCTGGGCAAGAGCTTCAATCTTTTTTAGGGTGTATGGGTGAGACAAAGGGAAAAGACGTGCTAGTTTTCCCAATGGGTCCTTCCCATTTTAAAAAAAAAATTTTTTTTATGTGGGAATTTTGGGGAAAACCTGCCACCCAAACAGTACATCAAATATACGGGTTAATTGCCGAAAATGAGATGAGTGGGGGGGGGAAAGGGGGGGTTACATTGGGGAAATTCGGGTTTGGCCGGGTGAGAAGATTTTGTTTTCGGGGCCCCTTTTTAAAAAAACCATGGGGGTTTTTAAAATTGGGGGCCTGATAAACCCGAAAAGTAGAAAATTTTTCCAGACCCACTGGGGGGCCGCCGTGGGGGAAGCCCTTGGAAAAGGGAAATGGGGTTTTGGGGTATAAATTGATGAGTGAAACCCTGTTATCATCAGCAGAACGGAGCGGGGGTAGGGGGTTTGACAGAGTTTGAGGGGGGGAGATGTGGGGAAGCAGGGGTGTGGAAAAGCTTTAGGGGTTAAATTTTGGATGATTTTAAAAATTTAGATTATATTGTTTTTTAAATGGTCGGGCCCGACCTACCCGTCCCGGGGCCATGTTTTTGCCCGGGTAAAAAATTAATTTAAATCCCCCTTTAATTAAATTTTTACCGACCCCATTCGCATAAAACAAAGTGTTTTTTTTTTGGACCTTGATGTACGGGTGACTCCTTAAATCTAAAAAAACCAGTTTAAAAATTTTAAGAAAATCCGGGGGCGGGCCAAAACAATCTTAAAACCCCTCATCGGTCATCCTTTACATGCGTAAAAAAGTATCCCATTGGGGTTTATTTTTTTGAGAAAGGAAACTGTTCGATACCGTTTTTCTTTATTTTAACAAGAAGGACAAAATTTTTGCCCCGTTTGCATTTAAAGAAGTATTTTGGGGGGAAATGCTCACTCGACCCAAAATTTCTATAGAAAAAAAAAATCTCGTCCAGTTTGCTAAAATTTTTAAGACCAAAAACCCTTGTAAAAAAATTCCCCTCTTATTTTTTTTGTACAAAACTTAAAAAAATCTACTTTATAAAATACCCCCAATTCTTTGGTTTGATCCAAAATTATACTATTTTGATAAAAAATTTGTTTTTCAGGGAGACCAAAACCCATATAATTTAGTAGTTTTTCATCACTAAGGTTTTTTAAAAAAGCCCCCGGGCCCTTTTTAAATTTGCCAAAAAAAACCTATTTAAAAAGACAAAAAAAAAAGAAATCCCCTTTTTTAAAAAAGACCTTCCCCAACACCAGCCCCACTAAAAATTTTTATAAAGAAAAAGATCCAGAGCTGATCTGACACAGTCCCCAAAAAATTTGTCATAGTTGAGGTTTGGGGAATTTTTTCAAAAAATTTGATTCCCGGGCACTTCGCCGAATTTTTCCGGGCAAAAAATTTGTTTTTGGTCCGAATTACTTCGGCACCAATCGCGTTAAAAAACAGTTTTTTTCCAGGCTGCCCCCGAGCCTTTCCAAAAATGCTGGGAGAACGTTTCCATGTTAAAAAATTTTGCAAGGGGCTTTGGGTTTTTTTTTTTCAAAACAATTTTTGTTTTTTTTGTATTTACACGCACAAAGACTTTCCCCCCCGCTTTTAGAAACGCCTCCCCTATTAAAAATTCCCCGGCACTTTTGGGGGGCAAAAATGCCCAAAAAAAACTAAACGGGAATGTAGCCTGATAAAATCATGCCGCGAAAAACGGAAAAAAAAAAAAGCTGAGAGTCAGGTGCAACTTTTGGACAGGTGGGAGGGGGCGGGGGCAGGCCCCACAGCATGAGTTCAACAGTGGACAAAGAATTCTGAAGTGGCAAAAAAAATAGTAGGCCACAGAGTGGCTTAATGCACAGTGTGGAGGTCATGGGAGCAAGGGATGAGGTCAGGGAGTGGCCACTGACATTTGGAGTGGAAAAAAACGGATAGACCAAGGGTGACACAATGACACAGTGTGGAGGTTACGGCAGCAGCCACACAGCAGCAGAGGAAGGCATGGGACAATGCTTCGGAGGGGGCAAACAGAGTAGGCCACGAGTGGACAATGACTGAAGGGGAAGTCACGGGGGCAGCAGCATGAGGTCAGGGCAGCAAAATGACATTTGGAGGTGGCAAAACAGTTAGTAGGGCCACAGAGTGGCACAATGACAACAGTGTGGAGGGTCACGGCACAGCTCAGCATGAGGTCAAGGCCGGGGCACAATAACATTCTGGAAGTGGCAAAAAAAGTATAGGCCACAGAGTGGCACAATGCCCACAGTGGGGGTAAACCTCAGCGCAACAACAGCAGCAGCAGCGTGAGGTCAGAGGTGGCAAATGACACAGTGTGGATGTCACGGCAACAGCAGCAGGAGGTCATAGAGTGGAAACAATGACAGAGTGTGGAGGTGGGTGGCAATACCAGTCCCGGAAAAGATGGTTGGTGGCAGATGGAGAAACGGGCAGCAGATGTGTGGCATCAGGCGGGTGGCGGCATCAGAATAGTGGCTGAGGCAGGAAATTTAAACCCAGACTCATTTCTCACAGTTTGGGTTTGAGGCGTCATGGCTGATGTAGTCTGACGCCTAGCATTGGTGTGTGGAAATCCTGGCCGATCCACACCTGATTCATCTTGACAAAGGTTAGTCGTTCCACCATTTCCCTTGGACAAGCGGGTTCTCCTTGGGGTAATGATGTCCCCTGCCGCACGAACACCCGCCTGATGCCAACACTACAAGTTGCGGCCACACTCCAGTTTGGCTGCCCAGTATTCCACGGATCTTCTAACTGGGGTGGCAGAGTGCTGTCCAAGTAGCTTCAATACATTTAAGGGGGCTGTCTATATTTTATATCTCTTTTTATATTAGTATGACCCTTTATTCAGTCATGCACCGGAGTTTTCCTCTTCTCCTTTTTAATACAATTGACTGGCAACAAAAAGACTAAAAACCCAAATTTTTGCATTTAAAATCTTGCTGCTTTTTACTAAACGTACGGAACTCAATGAAGGCTTCATGACATTTTATTCCAAATCATCGCTTTAAATACAATATGCAGTAAGTACTTAGCTGTAGTATTTTCGTGGTTTCAATCACAGAATTTTCAACATTTCACTTGTCAGTGGTATGCATCTCTTCCGAGCTGACTGATGTGGAGCAAAACGCCCATGTTGCACACAGCTGCAACGTTTCAGAAATCACTTTCCTTCTTCAGGCATGCGTAGTTCAGAGTCACACTCACTGATATGTGATCACATTAAGCAGACAATGAGTATTAACCCTATGTTTTTCCCAACTAACCCAAATATACACTAGTGCATACATTTAACCTAACTCTAATTATACTATTCCTACATTTTTATAAAAATACTATCGTATCTAATCTAACAATACCAACCTATAAAACATCTAAATATACTTTACTAACCTTTTAAAAAACATCTGAGACTAAACAAACTCATTTAAACCTTTTGGGATCTTTGTTTGAAGGGTTTTCTAATCCAAAATGCTTTCACTTTGAAGCAGTCTGGATTTGTTTTCGATTGGCATCCTGCACAGGTATCTCTTCTAAACCACACCCGCGTAAATCGCTTGCTGTGGTTTTGAACTCGAAGAAAATGTTTGGCTAGCGCTGTCTCCCCCTATGCTTTTTCTTTTTGTTCTTTTTGCTCCATAATTTTGTAATTTCTTATTGTCGATTTATGTTCACTAATTCTCAAATCTGACAGAGCACTCGTTTGCCCCCCCCTACCCTTTTCCAAGGCATTTTATATAATAAATACGTTACTAGTCAAAAGTTTAGTTCCTTTAAAACCCCCTTTCCCGACTTGGGGGGTATGGAAAGCCCCGCGGGAAGTGCTTCCCCCCAAAGGGGCGTATCCTACGCCCCGGCGATCGCGCGGGGTTTTCGGGCGAGCCCGCGCATCGCAACTGGGCCACGGTAAATTTTCCCTGGCCGCATCCGATCCCCCCCCGGCCGGGGTGGGCTCCGGCCCCGGGGGGATTACCGCTTCATTTCCCCCCCTTCATGGGTGCGAAAAAAAAAGCCGAGGAGGAGGAGTGACTCCTTCTGCCTGCTCCCCCGGGGGCTGCGCCCTTTTGTGCGGCAATCTCCCCTTTTGATGCCCCCGGAAGTAACGGGACTTCCGGGGTCATCTGTGATGACGGCCGCAAAAGCATTGTGGGCATGGTGAAAGGGTTGTCATGGCAACCCTACACGTAATGATACTGTGCATGGCGCATTTAACAGCAATCTGATGATTGTGTTAGAAGATAAAGTGAAAAAAAAAGTGAAAAAAAGTAAAAAAAAAATGGCAAAAAAAATGAAAAAAAGAAAAAACCCAAAAACAAAAAATAAAATAAAAAAACCCGTAAACCGCCCTTTTCCCCTTTTACAAAAGCCCAAACGCCCCCAAAAAAATCAAAAATAAATAAAGACCCATATTTGGTATCGCCGCGTGCGTAACGACCCACCCGATAAATCTGTAGTTAATTAACCCTTTCGGTGAACGCCCTAAAAAAAAAAAAAAAAAAAAAAGTCACAGAAAATTTCGATTTTTGTTTTATCCCGAGCACTAAAAAAGAATAAAAAGCGATCAAAAAAATTCATATAGACGCCAAGTTGTACCAATTAAAACTTCAGTTCATCCACGCAAAAAAAAAGGTCCATACACCTCTCTGTATATGGAAATAATAAGAAAGTTTTGGCTCTCAGAAGACAGCGATGCATAATTATTATTTAAACACTAATCAAAAACACTTTTTTTTTTTTTATTTAAAGTGCTCAGAATTTAAAAAAATATATAATTGGGGTATCGCCATAATTCGTATCGACCCAGAGAGTAAAAGCTAATCTGGTATGACTGCACAGTGAGCGCGTTAATAAAAATAAAAATAAAAAAACACTATAGGATTGCAGGATTTTATTCACCATGCCTTCCAAAAAAAAACGGATTTAAAACTGATCATAAAATTCTTGTCCCCCAAAAATTATACCAATATAAACGTCAACTCTTCCCGCAAAAAAAAAGCCTACCACAGCTCGATACACAGGAAAAATAAAAAAGTTATGGGCTCTCAGACTATGGCGATTGCAAAAAAGATGTTTTCCTTTTTGAATAAAGTGTTTAAATTGTGTAAAAAGCAGTAAAACATAAAAAATATACAATTGGAGTATCGCTGTAATCGTATCGCCTGGTGAGTAATAATAGTATGTCAGTGTATACTGCACGGTGACCGATGTTAAATAAATAAAAATAAAAAACACTTCCAGGAATGCTGTAATTTTCGAAATGCCTCACAAATACCTTAATAAAAGTGATCAAAGCGCATATGCCCCCCATAATGGTACTATTAAAAATTAACTCTATCTCACAAAAAACAAAGCCCAGAATATCTCCGTATACAGAAACTGAAAACGTTATGGCTGTCAGATCACAGAAACAAACATAAAAACGCAATTTTTTTTTATAGACCTTCTTTCTATTGTGTAAATGTATAAAACATAAAAATAAAACTATTTAAAAATCTATACCATTGCAATTGTACGACCCCATAGTAAAGTTATCCTGTCCTTTACACTGCCTCGGCGAACGCTGAAAAATTGATGAAAGCTCAAAAAAACATCTGGCGGAATTGCGTTTCCCTCATTTTCATAGCCCAATGCAATAAAAAAAGCATCTTTGTAATACACCTGTCTGCACCCAAAATGTACAATTCACCCGTAGTATGAGTTCTTTGAGGACGTGCTGAATCCAATATAGGTTGGACTAATGGAAGGGTTTCACATGTTCTGGTCTTTGGGGGATTTGTTATGTGACATGGCACCTACCCAAAATCTTTGCTTTCCCAATAAGCAAGAGCGCTCCCTCCCTTTATACCCCCTGCATGCGCCCCCAAAAAGCAGATTACCACCACACATGTAGGGTATTGCCGAACTGGAAGAAATTGCTGATTGTAAACAAGGTTTTGGGTGCTTTTTTACTGGATTCCTTGTAAAAATTAAACATTTTCAGCTAAAATTGCTTGATTTTGGAAATAAAAATAAATTGTTTACATTTTCACAGCCTAACGCTAAAATTTTTTGTGAACACCTGTGGGGGTTCGTATGTCACTACACCCATGGATATATTCCTAAAGGGGTGTGTAAGTTTTCCCCCCTCCCCCCCCCCCCCCCCCCCCAATATGGGGTATTATTAGGGGCGTTTATTATGTTTTGGAACACTTTGGGTAGTTGCGTCCGCCAAAACTGAAATGGCCCTAATTAAAATGGAATGAAAAATGAGGACTCGCAGAGTCCAGTTGGTGCTCATCTATTCTGGGGGCTTGTTTATGGTTGAGCCCAAATAATGCACTAGGGCACATATGGGATATCTCTGAAAACGGGCAGAAGTAATCTGGGGAATCAATATTAAGTTGTATTTCCCTGATTCACATTTACAGTATTCTTGGGAAAACATGTATAAAAATTTAAATCTGCAAAAAATAGTTGAAATTTTGAAAAATTCATTCCAACTTTTCTTTTTTAATTCCTGTGTGAAAACCTAATGGGTTAATAAACTTCCTAAATGAGGTTTTGAATATTTAAAGGGTGTAGTTTCTTAGATGAGGGCATTTATGGGGGTATCTAACATACACGGCCATCAAACATCACGTTAGAAGAACTCGGACTGGTTCTCTAAAAATGTATATTGCAAATTTTGTTGAAAAATTAGGGAAATTACTACTAACAATTTCTAAGCCCCTCTATATGTCGTAAAAAAAAAAAAGACATTTAAAAAATGATTGCCTAACTACTGCAGGAATAGGGTATATGCCAGTTATAAACTATTTTTGAGTGGATTAACTATCTTCTTACATGCAGAAATTTTTGAAGTTTAAAATTGGTATATATTTTTCAATTTTTTCACGATTTTTGATATATTTCAACAAATAAACATTTTTTGGACCAAAAAATTCTTACTTTCTTATAAAGCACCAATGTGCACGAGAAACAGTTCTGAATCACATGGATAGGTTAATGTGTCAATAAGTTATTTCTCACATAAAGTGAACCATGAAAGATTTCAAATATAGGGCTCTGTCAGAGAGGCCAAAAATGGCTCCGGCGGTAAGGGGTTTAATAGAGGTGTGCTAATTCCTGATAAGTGGATGGGAAACATAGGTACACGAATAATCGCACACAATTTGTTACATGAAAGGCATGGGGAAGTGCCACATTTAGTTGTTTCCAATATATCTTCGCTTAGACTTTTTAGGGGAAAGAAATATCAGAATTGCATATGAATCACTAGGGTTCTACCTCTTGTAAAAATTGACATTGTTTATCCCTTAAACATATACCCTACTTAGATTGTTTGTAAAATATGCCAATAGCGTGATATAGCCTTCCTGATAATATTAGAGTGTTTGTCATATGTGCTATATATGAAAAACAAGTGAGGGTACTTGCATTTGTTCCTCGTTTTTACAATAGGATCTTTCTTTATAATGTTCTCACTTGGATGCTCCTCCTTTTCTTGTTTCTTGTTTATTGTATCCTCTATTTACAAATATATTTTATAGGTTTTTCTACTTCTACATCGTATTCGCTGTTCGTCCGTACATATACGACGGATCCTCTTTAATTGTCCCCATAGGGATTCCATTAAAACAACTGAGGGGAATGATAGCTCTGCCGGTGCAACAATTTATTTGCGTTCCATAGGTTTTACAAATAGGCTAGTTGAAAACCTGCTCTTACTGTAGCTTCTTTTGTTATTAAAACATCTAAGATTTCAATGATCTTGTGTCTTACTCAGGAATACGATATTTGTGGGTGTTGGTATTTATATACTCCTTAAAGCTCTCTAACTCTTCTTGCAGCTGTGTGCAACATTGGAGCGTTTTGCTCCAATCAGTCAGCTCGGAAGAGATTTGCATACCACTGAAAGTGAAAATGTTGAAAAAATTTGTGATTGTACCAGAAACTACTACAGCAAAAGTACGACTGCATATTGTATGAAAAGCGATGATTTGGAATTGGGGCATGTGCTTCTTGATTTTCCCGTACGTAGAAAAAACGCAGTTTTTAAAATGCAAATTGGTTTCAGTTGTTTTTTGCTGTCCAAGTGGGCCCCCCCTGTTGGTTCGGGGATGTCCGGCCTGCTGTGCTGGGACTACCCTCCTCATGTGGGTAAAAGAGTGTTCATGACTCCAGACTTAGGTTGGCGAAGGAGCTGGGATGCTCTGCCCCCAAAACCTTCCCCCGCAGCCATACATTTGCACATGAGCGCTGAAGCCCCCCCGTTCAGACCGTCGGGGGGGGACGTCCGCACTAGGCAGGGGCCCCAATATCGGAGGTATCTTATAGTATTTGAGTTTGTCCTCCCTCTCAGAAAGCGGGGAAAAAAGGCTCCCATTTTGGAGATGCGAGGGTCCAATGGGGAAGAGCCAGAAGTACCCCTCGCCAGATGCGATATTGGCTGTCATAGCCAGGCAAATCAGCTGCGGGGAAAATTGCCAATTTTGACCCCGAGGGGTCCCTCTCCATCCCCCTGTTACTCCCACGTCGCTTGGGGTCATTGCCTGTTTTCCCATTTCCTTTTCCCCCTCCAGTGCTCTGCCCCTCCTCTTGTACCGGGGGAAAAAACCCCACCATTTCACCAGAAAATGCTTCTGCCCCAATGTTTCTCCCCCCCTCCATTTCAGTCCCCCCGGGGATCATGGGCCGTGAGATGTAGTCGCCAGCTCCGCCCCCTCCCGACAGATTTTTCAGTTTGTCCAGGACATAAAGCGTGGAATGGTTTTTATCCGAGCCCCTGGCGATGACAAAAAAACGGGCCCCCCTCGAAGGCCTAAAACAAAGGGGTGTAGCATGAGCTGCCCTGGTGACATCAAAGTTAACGGGGGAGATTCCTGCGCGGGTTCAAAAAATTTTTTAATGGCTTTTTTTTTTTCATCAGTTGGCCCAAATGTGAGCTGGATTCCAAACGGGGGAACATGCATTCAGAGGTGTTGGGGAGGCTGTTCTGCCGCGCAACTCGAGGGGGGGGTTTGTTCTTTTGTGGGAAATGGATAAATGCAGGCCATTTTTGGCCATTTTCAGATTTCTAAAGATCGGGGGGAAGGACTTGGGGACCTTTTCCAACCAGATTGAACAATGCGATACAGAGCACTGGACCACCCCTCCTTGGTGCAGCGCGGCACCTGTTCCTCCCTTGTCCCTCACCATGGTTCCCTTTTTCAGTTGGCGCGGAGAAAGCCACCTCGAATTTTTTTTGCAGCCGGAGAGTTCTCCCCCGTGTGTTCGTTCGCGGGCAAGCCAGGTGTAGAACTGGGACACGCTGTGCCCCACACATGTGTTGATGGAGCAGACTTGTGGGGTGAGTGGTGGGGTGGGGGTGGGGGAGGAGGGGAGGGGGGGGACATTGGCGCAGGAGCCGATTTTGGGACATCGGGAGGGGGGAAAGCGGCGTCCCCTGTCCAAGTTGTTGGTTTTCCCGGGGGCGGAAGGAAACATTCCCCCAAGTGGGCCGTAAAGGACTTATATTTGGCCCGGGGGACCTTTTAGTTAAAGCCCCAGACGCCCGCGTGCCGGGGCCCCTTTGGGGGTAAAAAAACCGATAAGTCAGGACGGGCCATTTTTTATTTCCCATTTTTATGAAGTGGGGTATTTTTTTTTTGGGAAAAAAATTTTATGGATTGGAACTCCCCATCTCGGCTTGGCCAAGCCATTAGTTCTCTGAATGGTGCAGAGTCCACCTTTTGGGAAAGGGGGGGAACTGCAGTACCAAAACTTGGACAGGAGCCGGTAAAGTGCTGCACCTTAGGATGGTTGGCGCATACTGTTTTTCTTTTTTGCAATCCCCCCGTTTGGGACGACTGCTGGCCCCAATGGTAGAGAGGAGCAGGAGATCTGGATGGGGGAGATTCTAAGAGAAAGGCCCCCTTCTGCAGATTTTGGTGGGGGCCTTTGACTGGTTTGAAATTGGCATGCGTGCCACTGGCGCTGCTGGGGGCGGCAGGATGATCCCACATCTGAGCCCGTTTCTCCCGGGCCCAACCCGGATGGTGACGCTGAAGGGTGTTGAAAAAAGGGCTTTGGTGCCAACGTTAGCTCCCGGGCCCACGCTTATTTTTTCTGCCCACAGTTTCTACAATCCCCAATTTTTGGCCCCCCCTCCGGTGTCTTAGCAAAGAACTGCCACCCCGGAAATTTAGTGTTTTTAACTCCCCTTTGCTCCCCCAATTTTGGGGGACTATCCGCCGCTGCCTCGCGGGCCCCCTTTTGCCGTTTATTTTCTTGGCCGGGCGAAGGGGGGGTTTTTCTACCCCTTTGGGCAGCTTGGCCCCCAAAACCTCACCGGGTGCCCCCCGGGCTGCTCTCCCCAAAAAAAAACCCCCTTGCTGGCGGCGCCGTTGCCTGCGGGGAAAGGGCTGACCCCCTTTTTCCCCTGACGGGGATAAAGCCCTTGCTTCACCCGGCCCCCTGGGGAGGTCGGCTCCCATCATATCTTTTGGGTGTTTCATGTCATTTGCTGCCCTCATCACCGGTTTTGGGGTTATGCCGGGGGGCCCCCCCAAACGGGACCCCCAAATGCCTTTTCCAAATCTTTTACTTTCCCGCCTACTGCAAAAAAGCGGGGAAATTAATTGGCCCCTTTTTTGGGCTCCCAAAGTAGTGTGACTCCCCCTCCTCAAATTGTTAATCCTCCCCGATTTTGTGGTGCTAAAGCCCAGAAAAAACTTTGTAGATCTCTGGTGGGGGAAAAACTGGATGGGACAGGGGGGTTTGGGGGGAGGCCCAGGTGGGGGCCCGTTTGCCCGCTTCTGGGCCATCCCAAAACTAAGGGTTGTGTCTGTTTTTCCCCACGGCCCTTGGTTGGGGTTGTCAGAGGGTCTTTGGGGGGAATGGATGCCCTTGTCAAACCAATAAGGGAAACCCCTTTGGGGTTTTGTGGTCAGCCACGGTTTGCTAGATGACACTGGCTTTTTGGGGCCCCCAAAGTGCCCCTGCTGAAACGTCCCTTGCTGTGTGCAAAACCGGGGCCTGCCAGGAATGTTTGTGCCACTTCCCACTCGGGGGGAAGCCCCCAACTTTCTTTTCTGCCTTACTGTTTGTTCTAAAATGTACGAAAAGGGTTTGATAAAGATATTGTTTTTGAAAAAATTTAACACCTGTATTTGGGATTTCCAATTGAACCCAGTAAAAAGGGTTTGGGGAAACCCCTTGGATAAAAAATTGCGCCCCAAAAATTGGGCGGGAAAAATTTTTGGACTTGTATGTGCCTTTTAAAAAACGCTTTTGGGCACATTTTGGGAATTAAATTTGGTTTACTTTATTTTTTATTTGGGGCGACACCCTGTTTCCGAGTGTAAAAATTGACGTAGGGAAGTTTTTTGGCGATTACATAAGTTTAAAATTCCCCAAAGCTTTTTTAGGGGTTTTTGAGGGTTTAATGCGCCAAAGGGCGCACTAAGCTCTATGTAATGCCCCAAAAATTTTTTCAAAATTTTCACTCTCAAAATCTCAAAATTTCCGAGATTAAAAACTTTAAAGGGAGGGCGACTGTGAATTTAAATTGCATACTTTTTTTTTTACTTGGTCCCAAAAGCCACGTTCAAAATTGTTTAGAAGAGTGTAGAATTTACAGTTTTTTGGCGTTTTAATAAAAGCAAATGGCCAAACTTTGTATGGCTTTAGTGGTAATGCCCCAAACTTGGTGCACTGAGCTCTTTTTTTTTGCACCAAAAAAATCTGCTTTATTTTTAACTCTTCTATTTCTTTTTAGAACTGGGGTTTGTTGGCCCAAGAAAAAAAAAAAGTATGCATTCAAATTGGGATACAGGGCCCCCTTTAATGTTTCAATGCTTGGGTTTTATGAGATTTGGGGAGTGTAGAATTTGAAAAGTTTTTTTGGCGTTTTCATCGAGTTTGTGCCCCAAAGTTTGGGCTTTAAATTTTCTATCCCCCTTTAAAAGTTTGGGCTTTAAACCTCTATATAATCCCGCGAAAAATCTTCTTATGTTGTATTTTTTTTTTTTTTTTTTTTTTTTTTTTTAACTTGTTTTTTGTAAGACACTTTTGTTTTACTTTAAAACTCCGTGGAAAACTTGTGCCATTTTGCAAATCGGGTTTCAAAAAAGAACAAAAATTGTAAAAATGTTAAGACTCAGCTGTCTCCCTTTTTGCGGGCCCAGTGTGAGTCTGGTTGCCTTGGATTTCTTTTTTTAAACCCCAAAGTTCAATACCCTTGGTGGGTTTTCTGTGCGTTGC
>JAODAL010058640.1:0-21970 GCA_025379985.1 Phyllomedusa bahiana | reverse complement strand
GAGGGGGGGGGGAGGGGGAGTAGTCCAGCTCCTCAAAGCAACCGGGGTTGGAGTTTTTTGATGAGCAACTTTCTTCAGCCCCCTAGTGAGGAAGCTACCCACCACCAGCAGCAGCAGCACCTGGAGCAGACCCTGAACCCTGGATTACTCTGGCTACCTGCCTCAGCTACTATTCTGATGCTGCCACCCACCTGATGCCACACATCTGCTGCCAGCTGCTCCTTCTACCACCCACCATCTTTACCAAGGACTGGTATTGCCACCCACCTCTCCACTCTTCACTGGGCCATTATGTAGACTTCTGATGCTGCTGCCACTACTGCTGTCACCTCCAGGCTATGTCACCATGTCACTCTCTGGTTTGATGCTGCTGTCGCCGCCACCTCCTCGTTATGTCACCTAGCTGCCGCCACTTCAAAATTATGTAATTGTGCCACTCTCTGGCCTGATGCTGCTGCTGTTGTTGCCGCCACCTCCACAATGTGTAATTGTGCCAATCTGTGACCTACTCATGCTGCTGCCACCTCCACAATCTGTCATTGTGCCATTCTAACCTACTCATGCTGCTGCCAACTGACCACTCTGTCACTCGACCACCCTTTTGTTTCCTAATGTTGTTTCCACCCTACACCACCAATGAAAAGGACAAACACAACTGATTTTGTCTTCAGAGAAGCTGTAAGGCTAGAATAACATGGTCCTTTGTTTGAATAAAGATTGTCTGATGATTAGGTAGCCAAAAGCAGGTGGATACAAAACACAGAAGACATGCAAATATTCCATTTACTTATTATTTTTTGGATCAACTCCTGTTTCTTTTTGGCTTTAGCAATGATGAATTATTGAGTGATTGAAAGCGGACACTGAAGGATCAAAGGAACGACAAAATAATTAGTGACATCAATGCAAAATTACTGACAACACCCTCTCCATTCTTTTGGGGGTTCTCTACATGTATCAGGGTTTAACAGAATTATCACAATAAGCGAAAAAATTTACTGTTTGTCACAGATAGAAATATCCCAACAGACTAAACTGACTAGATTTGAGATGTGTGTAGGATAGAAATACACAAACACTGGATTTGACACAGAATTCCACAGAATCCCACAAAAAGTGGATAAATTATCTCCTAGCCACAGATTAAAATACCCTACAAACTGAACTTGATGGATTTCAGGCGTGTATGGGGCAGAAATACACACACTGGATTTGACACAGAATACCCCACAAAAAGTGGATAAATTAACTCTTGGCCACAGATTAATATACCCTACAGACTGAACTTGATCGATTTCAGGCGTGTATGGGGCAGAAATATGCACACCCTGGATTTGACTCAGAATACCCCACAAACAGAGGATAAATTAACTTTTGGCCACAGAATAAAATACCCTATAGACTGAAGGTGAGGGATTTCATGTGTGTATAGGGCAGAAATACACACACCATGGATTTGACTCAGAATACCCCACAAACAGAGGATAAATTAACTCTTGGCCAGAGAATAAAATACGCTACAGACTGAAGTTGATGGATTTCAGGCGTGTATTGGGGCATAAATACACACACTCTGGATTTGACTCAGAATACCAAAAAAAACAGAGGATAAATTCACTCTTGGCCACAGATTGCAATATCCCAAAATAAAAAATGCTGGTTCAGGAACAGGTGTGTATATGACACACACCTGTGAAGGTCTTTCACCCCCAGTAGCTGAAAAATCGGTAGTATTTTGCACAGAGTGCAATCTAGTGCAGCTACAGACAGATGCTTGTGCTTAGGAGACAAAGTGAGAAGTGGCAGAATTTAAGATGGCTGCCGTATTTATAGGGCTGTGACATCACAGAAGCTGGCTGGCTGCTGATTGGTAGCATGTCAGCACATGTCATTGAGGGTGTTCCTTTTTTCCTCCCATAGTTCTCTGCCCCATGTCATGTCATGTGCTCATGGCCATTTTAGATTCGTTACCGCGAATCGCCATGAACTTTGGCTTTGTTCAGAATCAAATTTGTCCTGAAATTCTTGAAGAATTCCACTTTGTTAGAACCGATTCACTCAACCCTAAATAACACCTATGGTTCTCCAGAGAGGTTTTTAGGCAGCCTATGTTGTATGTTGCTTTTGCTCCCATAGAAAGGGTCTTGAAAAATTAATAATTATTATTACCAGCCTGAAATACAGAAGCTTTCGCCTAGCAGTGTCAGACTGCTGGAAGGGGTTCCTCTCCCAATGCGATCAAAGTAGGATAAGCCTCGGGATCATGAGCAAAGGATCATCTGGTCTCCCAAAGACCAACTATGAAGCTGTTTCTTGTGGTTCAAAACACACAGAGCTACTTATCTTCTGGCTATCAATCACCTGATCTACAAAATTAACTGCCTAAATTTGTTAAGAGTCTAATTTAAAAATTTTTTATTTCCTCTGCACAATACTTTTAACCTTATTTTTTTTTTTTTTTAAAAGACAAGTTACACGGGTTTATATCTTTGCAAAGGAAGTTAGCAATTCCAGGAAAAGCTAATTGTATGTTGTTTCTAGTCTTTTGAATACAGTTTTATAAACTTTTATGTCTTACACGCTAGTTATTTTTGTTAAGATTATGAAAATGATGTATGTATATTATTCTATATGTATATTCCTGTACAGCTGTAATTTTTTTCATTCTACACATTCATAACTACAAGCCTGATTTATCTTTCTGCTTATCTTGTCTCCTTATTGTGAATATGTAAAGAAGACATCACATTGAGCTACAAATTACCAAGTACATTTCATACAAATGGTTGAGTGGGATCATAAATTGTGCTACTATGGAAAAAAAAAACATTTTTGAAAAACATGTTCATCATTTAATTATTTCATCCCCATGTCTTATATTGTAAGAGGCTATTCAAGAAGTCTTCATAAGCCTAGCAACCAGCTTAGATACAAGCCCCTGGTTCTAACAACTTAACTTAAGCTTTATATTACTTTCGTATTTATTGGATTTAAAGGGAATCATTTGCATAAAAATGGCCACCTCATGGTGACCATGGTTCTTGCCAATTCTCATTGGTTCTTTTTCTATTCATTAATAAGACTTCATTCTGTATAGTTTAACACTCTGAGATGTGATGAGTCTGGAATAATTACAAAGTTCCTAATTTTTCCCATTTATTTTTAATTATTTTTAGAGCAAATTTGCATGGCCACATTATTGTGCTATACAATTTTCAACTTGTACAGAACTATAAAACATATAGAAGTCTATTGGCCCTACTTTTGTGCCTTTTTTTTAGCACATAGGGCCAAATGTATGAAACGGTTATGGTCTAAAACTCACTTTTTTCTTCATAGAAACCTGTGGGGAAAAAAGTGAGTTTTAGACCAAAACTGTTTCATACATGTGGCCCATATATTGAAATGAAATTTTTCTTCGATAAAAAACTTACAAATGAAACATAGATTCAATAAACTTATTTTTTTAAATGGAAAAATATGGATATGTCTACCACCCAAAACACACTCCAACCCACAAGTAAAAAATAAAAATAGAAAATAGAGTGTGGAAACAAAACTATACTTTCGAACAAATCTTTTGGCTTCAGTAAAAAGATTAACCTGTAATGACCACAGTGCTTCCTACATGTGTATGGACCTAAAAGAGTTAATTGATCATTTAGAATCATAAATGTGTTTAGTCAACGTAACCAATGCCAAAGTGGATATGGGTTGAGAGGGTGCCCAATTTCTAACAATAAAAAGTGTACCGAAACATATCAACCAACAAACAAAGGGATCCAAAGGCATTTTCCAATTAAGATTAGGCAGAATATGTGCCAATACTCCCAGCCAAAAAAGTTTAATCCTAGAGCGTGTCTAGGTCATATCCAAAAGATCAGGATCAAAACATTACATCTTAAACTACAAGGGACTTCATGCAGCCCAACTTCTCCAAAAAGAACATAATTCTTGAATCGATTGAATAGATGCTAAATTGTTCTAATATTTTTCTTCTAAAAAAATCGTCTTAACATTTTTTATTTGATTTTTTTTTCTATTTTTTCTTATTTGGTGCTACTTTTCTTCTAAAAATGTATTTTACACATTTTACTTGTTTGTGCCTCACCTTTCCGCACTTGTTCACTGAGCATATTTGGAAAGTATTTGTTTTAATGTTAGAGATGGATTGAGAATTAAGGAGACATTTATTGTAAATAATTAAGATTTCTCTGCCAGTTTTAGTCAGCAAATTCACACAGCTTCATGCAGTAGCACATGCGACCCATATATTGCATTTAATATTTTTTCGTCTAGATGACTTTTTTTACGTTATATAACATTCTTAAATTAAACAAAGATGGGAACAATATTTTATGTGTGACCTAAAATAAAAATAAGACATTCTTTTTCACTTGCAAGGGTATAACGAAGCCTGAAGTCTTGAATAACCTGCATGCGTTTCTCCAGACTTCACATCTCTGTATTTAACAAAATAGTTTGCGATTGTGGAATACACATTTATGCAGACTTTTTATTACATTATGTTTCATTCATACTTGCATTCAGAAACGCCATCAATGGTTCCAACGACCATTTGGATATTCTGCATGGCAAAATGTTAAAAATTAAGATAAGTTAATATACTGAATTAGAAGGCATTATGGTAAAGGAACTGAAAAGCTCAAGCTCCCTCAATTGGATGTAACAACTCCTCAATTTGCTTTTGACCCACTAAGTCTTTAGAAAGCAAAAAGGAAATTAGCAAAGCCAGTATCACCCATCTGCATACAGCAGCCTTTTCGGGGTTTTGCCTCTTCATCAGTGCAGAGCAGAGCGATACTGGCTGGCTGGCTGGCTGGGAGGCAATGAGTGGCTCAGAAAGTGGGATATCTTTGCCCTCCACTAAGCATCTACATATCACAATGCTTAGAGAAGGGCAAAAAGGCAATTCAAAACTCCACACGCCTATATGGCACTCTCCTCAAGGAGACATATCCCCCTTTCTGAGCCACTCATTGCCTCCCACCCAGCCAGCCAGTATCGTTCTGCTCTGCACTGATAAGGGGCAAAACCCCGAAAAAGCTGCTGTATGCAGATGGGTGATACTGGCTTGGCTAATTTCCCCTCTGCTTTCTAAAGACTCAGTGGGTCAAAAGCAAATTGAGGATTTGTTACATCCAATAGAGGGCGCTTTAGCTGCTCAGCTCCTTTCCCATAATGCCTTGTGATATGCAGATGCTTAGTGGAGGGTAAAGAGGCAATTCAAAACTCCATACGTCTACACTGAATTAGGTAACTTTTAAACATTTATCTGACAAATCTAACTATAATCTATTTTTTTTACTGTTTCATGCCATTTTTAACAGGTTCATGCCACTTATTTATTTTTTCTTTCTTTTCTGGTTGTTGAGAAATTCCAATATCCAATTAGAGGTGGTAATCGTGAAAATAAATTGCTAAATCATGAAGAGAGATGGATCTTACTACTTAAAATTAGAACTCCACTGAGTTTGAAGGTTAGACAGGATATAGCTTACCATTATAAACACTCTTCTGTATGCTTCTTGTTCAGTGTTGTTTGAGTCTGCTCCTCCTTAGTTATTCGAGTCTGTCCCTGTTTGTTGCTGTTTGAGTCTGTCTCGATCATGTGATCAGGGATTTTACACACCCTTGCATGATCACCTGATAACGGGGATTGTTTCTTGTTGTGAGGTTTTATAATTGTATTGGTTCCAATAATCATGTGACTACTATTTCCTTATTTTTGACAAGAATATGTGATTGCGGGGCATGCTCCCTATAGTGATGTGTTGTAATTATATTGGTTTTCATTAACCACATGGATTTTACTGTACCAGTGGATGCTGACTTGCTTGGCTTCTCTTCACAATGAATTTACACCTGGTTAAGCTCTATGATCTATAAATGTGCAACCACTTTCACTGTGCATGTCCACTCAGGTGAGCAGAGCTGTTTGCATAGTGAAATGTCATGGCTACTGTTATAACGGAAGCTGTGGTGCTGGTAGGACCAAAGTCTTCTGGAGTTCAATTTAGGGTAATACCTCCTTAATTTTAGGATATTGATATTATCATAATCCTAGAAAATACTCTGAAAAGAAGGCATACACTTTTCTAACTCTGGTATTACAAAAAAAATGGTGGCAACAATCAATGTAATTAAATGTAATTAGGGTCTGAAATATAGCTTCATGTTTTTTGTCACTGGAGCTACAATAAAGTCTACAAATGTTTTGCACATTATTTTCCAAGTGCTGTCCTACGTTTGGAGTTTCTGGATTACTTGGGGCAGTGGTGATTGATAGTTCTGCCTATGCATTAGCTTGGATATAATGATCTCAAAGATAATGCAGAAAGTAAGGCTGCAGCATAAATGTAATTGACATGAAACCTATATGGCATTAGTGGATAATCTGTTGGGTTGCTTCTGATTTTGCATAGGGTTTAGCTGAGGAGCCGAATCTAAGGGGCCTCCTGGTATTCACCCTTTGGGCCCTGTATATGGAGGTGGACTATGGTACAGAAAACATACAGGTTGTTATCACTAGCATGGTCTTCAGTAGCAAGGGCCAATTGTGGTACTGTAGGATCTGGCAGAAGACATATCAATTGAAGGTATGAGCAGTCAGAGTACAGTAAGGCAGACAGCAAATAAAGATAATGGTCCAGAAACAAGCCGGGTCTGAACTGGGAAACACCATATGAAGCACACATTTGCAGTTCCCTTAGTCTATAGAACCTTTGCAAGAGGCGTCTTTTCAACAGGCTATGGTGTCAGCACATTGGTAGGGCACAGGATCATTAAATAGGAACAAACCAACACCTATGTGCTCTAAGTATTCCCAGTAGGACAAGAATGGCAGTAGGAAAGACACCATAGTAGAGCCTTGGCAAGAAGCAATGATGACTGCATAGTGTCATTTGCCTCTGTAGCAAAACTTGAAATGGGGTACTACTGTGGTACTACACACCTTATCTTTGTGTATAAATGGGCTTCCTTAATTGTTGTCATTCATAGCAACTGCTATCCTGTCTTTGGAGTGATATCCTCCTATATCCTGTGGCTACAGGTAGGGTAAGCAAGTAGCTTTTTAGTGGATTAAACGATACATACTTCAGAAATTTCTGTGAATGTAAAAAGTTGGACAGAAATTTGTGCAGGAGACAAACCCAACAAGAAAGCAAGGTGTTAAGACTGCAAGCTGTCAGGAAAACTATGTGCCCCCTCACCCGACTACAATGTAAGAAGTGAACAGTTTATTCTCACCTGCTTCTATGAGATGCAGGGCAGGGACAGCCTCTGGGACACCTTTCCGCTAGCATTGTAATTAATAGCATAGCAACCATAGCATTTCCCTATATCTGCAGCACTTGGGCAGTACCACAAAGCTCCGGTGACACATAAATAATCCCGGCCCAGTTATCAGCTCATTAAGAAGAAGGTTCTACAACTGCTATGTGGCTCAACCTAACAGTGCAACATACTTCCGAACAGAGGTACTGGGCATGTTCCAGAACCAGGGCAAATACATTGGATCCCTGGGCCTGAGTTGTTTATTTATTGGTTTTATCCACAGGAGCCTGATGCTTGCCAAGGGACCAGGAAGAGGTGAGTTTCATTTCATTTATTTTATTTTACAAATGGGGGCACTATTGTAGATTAGGGGCTCTACCTACTTACCTTCCTGGTCTGGTCTGCGTACATACCTACCTGGGGCCTTACCTACCTACCTACTTACCTAAGACCTTGTCTGTTTATCTACCTACCTACATGACGCCTTACCTGCCTATTTCTCTGCCAGGTGCCTTGCCTGTCTACCTACCTACTTGGAGCCTTACCTGCCTACTTACCTTTGCCATGCCTGCATACCTACCTTCCTACCTAATAGGGCCATTGCCTGTGTATCTACTTGGGGCCTTACCTACTAGAGCCTCGCCTGCATACCTACCTAGGGACTTTTTTTTTACTTACACATACAGTACCTCCAGGGTACTTAACCACTAGGGGGCTCGATCTCTTGTACACCCTTCTGCTTTATAGTAATAATCTGACAGATGTACCAAGTTGACAGTTTTATTACTTTCTTCCTGATGCAGAAAGTTAAAAAAGCATTAACATGACAGCTACAGAAGATATCATTAGGCTTCCAGCTGCCATGGTAACTGATTGGCACCCCACAAACTCATTAGGGGGAGGCTAACCTGAGTTCGCAGTCCCATTCCCCTATCATTTAGATGCCATGGCATCTAAGTAATTTAACAGTATGGATTGGAGCCAACTCCAATCCCTGGTGTTAGCTGTGCGTATCAGCTGTAATAATCAACCGGCACCCGCATCAACATCAGCATGTGAGCCCACCATGCCTTAACAACATGATAACGTACCCATATGTCACATGTCAGTATGGAGTTAATAAAATCGTCAAAGAGGTATGTTGTAAAGGAGTTTACATCTAAATAAAGTATTTTTTGTGTTGTTTCACTGTTTCTTTAACTATTTAATTCCAGTGTTAGCAACCTCTCCATTTCCAACCACGGCAGCATGAAATGGCAGCAGGGTACCTTATTGCAGTTAGATGTGTTGTTCACTCAATTGCTATGGTTTTCTAGAGAAAGCACAGTTTGCACCAAGTATAGAGGAAGCGTGCTTGCACCAGATATTGGGTCTGATATGTGGTTGTCCCAACCCAGCTCAGCTTAAGGGGTATTCCCATCGGGGTAAATAGGATCTTGCAGCTTTTTGCTCAACTCGGAAGTCACATAGAAGGGAACAGAGAGAGCCAACCATGTGTGGCCACTTCTCTATGGCCACAGCAGACAGCTGCAAGATACTATTTCCCAGGTGGAAAAAACCCTAAAGTGAAATTGCTCTCACCTTTTGTGTACTGAGAAAACTCTGTCAGTTAATAGAAGTAGGGTGGCAATAAGCCACACATTGAGCTCCTCTGTTTGGTTAGTACACTTCTTCCTCTTCCCTGATGAATCTAAAACTGAGTTTTCGCTAAAACGTTGAAGAGTAAAACATATTGTGGTGCAATAAAGTAATCTGTTATTATCTTATGCTGCCTATGGTTCCACTTTAAACTGGGTTTACGTGGTGTTTTTTGCCTTTTTTAATATGTAAAAGATTTTTTTGCACCAAAAATACACATGCAACAAACACATCTGAAATGTCCCAATATAAGTGTCTGTGAATATGCACTAATGGGGCACATGGTGTATTTTTTATGTGATGAGTCGATGGATTCCAAGACATGTAAAAAAAAAAACATAATTGCGCATCAATTATTTACCTTGAGCTAAGGTGCAGATTAGATGGATGAGGCTAATACATATCCTAAAATGCAGTTAAATCCATGTGAAGAAAGAAGTCAAATACACTGCAGAAATCTGAGGTCGTCTCTAAGATTTCTATTATTTTTTATATGGCATATTTTTCTCCTAAAAATGTCATGTGACTATAGCCTAAGTGTGTAATGCTTAAATCCTTCTGTGGTGGCACTGTAGGAAATTGAACACTTAATACCAGGGTTTATGAAGGGAGCTGATCAATTGGGGTCCCAATTGGGAGGTGGGATACTTTGTGATCTGCCTACTGTGCTTTTAACAGAAAATAGTTTTTTAATGCAGAGACCCTTTTCAAAGGCAAAGCAAAAAAAAAGAGTTAAATGCACTGTTTCTCCGAAAATAAGACACCCCTGAAAATAAGACATAGTGCATTTTTAGTTATGAAATTTAGAGTTTGGCTGCTTATGCTGATGTTTGTGATGAAATCACTACAGTATATTAATACATGTTGATGTTTTATTCAACAAAAAATGTGAATTATTGTTCATAGAAAAAAAAAACATCCCCTAAAAATAAGTCTTAGCACGTCTTTAGGAGCAAAAATTTAATATAAGACACTGTCTTATTTTCGGGGAAACAGGGTAGTGCTTAACATTTTCACAATAAACTTGACGCAACAAAGAGATCCCTGTTATTTGAACAGCAAAAAGTATGGGGAAATGTCCGTATTTTGTACAAATGTAAAAAAGAGTCCTTTATTTACATAATTAAAATCCATTAATGAACAATAGTAGCATATGGTTTTCAAAAGTTATTATTGTTCATTATTGGAATTTTAATTATGTAAATAAAGGAATTTTTTTTTTTCATATTCTTATGAAATACAGACACTTGCCCATACTTTTCATTTAGTTTGGATCTGTTCAAAAGGGTTTCCTAGGTGTCTAAGAGTCTACGATTCTGGGGCTGAAATAAAATTTAAAAATACTCAACTTTTTGAGGCCTGGCTCTTTCTCCCCAATCTCATTAGTAGTTCTCTGCTGTAGTTGAATAGTCACTTCTGCAGGTACTGATTGGCAGCACCCGTCATGCAATTTCCCTAGATTACTGCTTTCAATAGCATGCAATGATCAGGGGAGCAGGTGATAATCTAGTGAGACAGCTGGGATTGCTATTACTGGAAGAGAGATAAATACAAATATGACTATGAGTTTTTTATTTGTTTTTTTTAAATTGTTATTTGTTTTAACCCCAGTAACTCCTTAAACTTATTGAAAAAAAAATAAAAATCCCTGGATGACGCCATTGAGGTATGTGCCTCTGTGATGTTTTTGACACATCTTCAGTCAGGTTCTTCTAGCTCTAGGCTTCCTTTATAGTGTTGATTGAACTGTTCTAGAAAAGTTGAGTTCTAGCAGAACTCCTTGAATTTTTACAACTCGAACCGAACTGAACATTTTACTGTTCATTTGAGTAAAGTTCTATTTCCAGTTCGACATGCCATTTTCAGTTTCGCTTTCAGTGACTTTCTGCACTTTTGGTGGCCATCCAATCACCTTTCTGCACTGTTGGCGGCCATCCAATCAGTGAAGAGCAAGTGTCAAAAACGTCATTGCTTAGGTGTAGGGCTCTCATTGGTTGCAAAAATCAAATGACCATGTTATATATATTTCACTGTATTGCCTTGTGAACACCATTTTCAGCTCACTCTCTGTACTGTACAGACTGCTCTTAGTTAGATAGTATTTTCATTTCCACAGACATCAATAGTTAGGGAGTTTGGTATTGCTGGCTGCATCTTTCCCACACCCAGAAGCTGTTATTTGGTGACATTTGCAGGCTCACATAACGCCTAACTCTCATGTACATGAATATATATTACACAGAGTGCTTGGATTTGCTAAATCATACTCAGTGCCTAAAGATTCAGTTTTTGCAGTCTTGGGGGTTCAGTACTTGTATAACACACCGTCTCCAAACCTCCTACGTGTCAAAGGGGCTTTTGGGCCCCCTAAGAATTCAGGGCCCCGCAGCAGCTGCTACCACTGCACCTCCTATAGCTACGCCCCTGCTTGCAAGCTATTCTCATCTTTTCCGTTAGCCATTGAAAGGAATGAAGTATTTTAGCCTCTCAACTCTTTTCTGTCACTCTTAGAGTCAAATTTTCTTCACGAAGTTGTTCCACATATCCAATTTACCGTTATGAATGGTAATTCCAGCTTCTCCTCACCTATATAGGTATAAAAATTAACCCAAACATCTTCTCCCATTTACTTTAACGGGGTTTGAGTTCGAGTTCTACTTCGAGTAGAACCTCGATCCGAACACAATAACGTTTGAGGTTCTAATTGAACTAGAACTTTTTACTGCTCGCTCATCTCTATTCTTTTATTCAAGCCACTTTTGACAAATCTGCCACAATATGTCACTAATCAAACAATTATTTGCATCCACCTAGTCTTTTTTATGTGCTAGATAAATTCATATTTATTACAATTTACTGTTAAGTTGTGCATTTCAACAGAATTCCACACCCCAAATTGGCACAGACAGAATTGCTTTGTTTCAAGTATTACTGAGTCAAGATCTTATCCCCAAGTACACGTTGTTCCATCAGTAGTCTGCTTCAACCACCAGTGTGATGAGACGCAAAACAGACAGAAGAGAGCTCTAGTCGGCAGGTATATAGTGAGTTGTTAATTACCTGATCATGTAGAGGAGATGTATCTGTATGCAGCAGCCAGCCTGACACAGTCACAGATTAATTGGAAAGGGACCATGCGGCAATCTGTCCCCAACTCCTGGGTTTTTAGCACATTAATAGGATTGCAATTAGGGTATTTGCACTGCAAATAATGTGCATTTTATTAGAACCTCGAGGGGGTTAATGAAGACAGATTAATCATTTAACCTGTCACTCACTATGTAATGCTTGAAAGAGCTGTATAAATACATATGCACTCAGATGTATAAACTGCCTGTTGGAATGACACAAATCATATACCGTCGTCTTATCTTGATTTCTTTCTTCTCTGTGTCATTTTGAAGGTTATTGTAGGTGTTTTGTTCTCTTAACTTGCATATTCACTACCTGTGTCCTAGTCCTGTCCTAGGTCTTTTAATGCATTTAATATTTGACTGTCAGGTCAATTTCATACCATGCTCAACAGATAATAACCCTTTCTCGTGAAGAAAAGACTCTGCTTTCCGTTACTCTGACCTGCACAGTGCAATTCTTTACAACATAGTCTTGACATTCTCTCCCTTTCTCAACACTTGATACCATCCGTATCCAGCGACATTATCTTGAATGCAGGGAGAGGATGGACTATGACAAATACTTTTTTTTTGGATGTCATAGGATATAATGGGGTCCCCCTGCTTATGAATCTCTTGGTCACAGAGTAGAGTTGCTAACAAGCAACCATAGGCATAAATGTAGCCATAGCTGCCATAGCAGCTGATATGAGGCCCTTAAGTTGAGTGGTCCCAATTATGTGCAAAAACAGAGGCTTTTTTTGGAAGGATAGGCGACTATGTTCTACAGTATTTTACAAAAGTGAGTACACCCTTTTCATTTTTGTAAATATTGTATTATGTAGTTTCATGGTACAACGACAACAATGTAGATATGATGCTTTGATACAATGTAAAGTAGTCAGTGTACAGCTGGTTTAACAGTGTAAATTTGGTGTGCCCTCAAAATAACTCAACACACAGCCAGGAAATTCTAAACCGCTGGCAACAAATGTGAGTACACACCTAAGTATAAACAAATTGTGCTCAATTTGCCATTTTTCCTCCACGTTGTCATGTGTGTTACAAGGTCTCAAGTGTACATGTAGAGCAGGTGTGTTAAATTTGGTGATATCGCTCTCACACTCTCTTATACTGGTCACTAGATGTTCAACATGGCACCTCATGGCAAAGAACTCTCTGAAGATCTTAAAAAAGGAATTGTTGCTCTACATAAAGATGACCTAGTATTAAGAAGATTGCTAACACCTTGAAACTGAGGTGAAGCATGATGGTTAAGACCATACAGCCATTTAACAAAACAGGTGCCACTCAGAACAGGCCTCACCATGGTCGACCAGAGAAGTTTTGTGCACATGCTTAGCTTCAAATCCAGAGATTGTCTTTTCAAAATAGACATATGACTGCTACCAGCGTTGCTGCAAAGGTTAAAGAGGAGGGGATCAGCCTGTCAGTGCTCAGACCATAAGCCGTAAACTGCATCAAAATAATCTGCATGGCTGTCGTCCCAGAAGGAAGCCTCTTCTAAAGATGATGCACAAGAAAGCCCATAGTTTGCTGAAGACACACTTGGACCTAGATGTTGATTGGCCTGACAACACTTAATTGACATTCTGTAATAACTGATGCACTTAGGATATATTCACCTGTGACTGTCCCATGCAGAAATCCATACACTTTCTGTAGAAACAGCCGCATAAAAATGCATGAAGCAGATTTTCACAGGAATTTTTAGCTTCTGAGTGTAAAAAGCTCTGTACATAGAGCATCCTATAATTTTCCTTTAAGGTACTTACTGAAAAATCCTTTTTTCTGCCTCCACTTGAAATTGTTATGCCACAACATAACTGTGTGCATGAGTTCTTTGGGGTCCATTTCTATAGTGTAAAAAAAAAAATCCACAATCACATTTTACAGGTTGATTTTTACTGGATGGTCAGATGACCCAAAATGCAAGAAAAGCAAAAATGGAATTTACTGCAAATTTTGTTCATTTTTAGTCCTTACCTGAAATATGAAAATAAGTTGAATTGCTGTTAAAAAGTAGCAGTAAAAAACATTAAAAGAACTTGGTAAACACAGGAAAATATCAGGGATTCGAAAATGTGTACCTGAAAAAACATAATGTTCAGACTTTAATAACAGAAAAGCTTATATAAGTATGATACTTAAAAGGTCAATGTGAATCAGTGAGTTAGAGGATTCAGGTTTGTTCCTGTCTTCGTTCTTTTGCCTTACAATCCAGATGTTTGATTGCCTACAAAATGCAAAAGCACATACACAAATAAAATGCAGATATTACACATGTCTCTATTACACACGCAGCACTTAATGGTTGTCACATCTCACAGAGTCTATGGCCACATTCACATGGATTAAGATCACGTATCCCACTTATGCAGTTACAGGATTCCTGTCTAAATTCTTACGGAATCCTTCCAAAACTAAGTCACGTTAAGTTCACTGCATATCTCCATAGTTTATTCAGTGAGGTTTTTGCAATGCTGATTTAGAAAATCACATGAGGGTGAGGCTATGTTCACACGGCTTAAAATGGGACATATTTCAGTCCGTAATTACGCACCGTAGTGCGCGAATTACGGCTGGAATGCGTCCCAGTCATTACGGTAATCCAAAGTTCTCATAGAGAACTATGGATTACGTCTCCTCTCCCTGCTCGGCGAATCCGCCGTGGGGGGAGATAAGTGACATGTGAATTACCAGTGGCGTATACGCGCCGCTATCAATGATAGTCTATGGGCCGGCGAGGTGCCGGCCCCCCGCTCCCGCCCCCGTCCACACGGCGTAATTGCGGGGCGTAATTACTCCCCTCAAATAAGCCGTATGAACCCAGCCTAAAAAAGAAACCCAGGTGAGAGATAAGATAGAGTAGGACCACCCAACTGAGATCCCGTTGTAAGCCGGGGGTGGCTTGAGCATTTTTTTGGCCAAAAACATGCGGACCAAGAATCTCAAAGTTTTTCATATATTGTAGATAGCATAAAATGCTCCTTTGGAGATTTCCATGTGTTTTTTTGCCCTTTTTGCAGTGGTGTGCCACTGGTATTGGACTGTGGACATATGTACTAGTGCCGCAGCCATGCCAGTGGCACCCAGGTTTGCAGTGTTTTTTTCAGAAATGTTTTTCTGTGCAGGACTATACGTTGTATTTGGCACATATTTGCTTTTAAACTATATAAAGAGAAGTAGATACCTCCATTTTGGTTTCCTGCGTCGCCCACCTCCACAGGCTGTTATATCAATGTACTATGCTTTGAGAGGTTGGTGCTTTTTTTTTATTTTTCTCTCTGCATTTTGGAGGCGTTTGGCACAGTGAGAGGTCTGAAGTTGACCTAGGTGAGAGATAATATAGAGTAGGACTACCCAACTGAGATCCCGTTGTAAGCCGGGGTGGCTTGAGCATTTTTTGGCCAAAAACATGCGGACCAAGAATCTCAAAGTTTTTTTATATATTGTAGATAGCATAAAATGCTCCTTTGGAGATTTCCATGTGTTTTTCAGCCTAAAAAAAGAAACTTCTTGATGCAGATTCAAAGTTCTTGATGCAGATTCAATGTCTAAGCTACAAGGGATAGCCTGGGCGCTGAATAGCTTAGAACATGAAAATCCACAGGAAAAAAATTGAAGGTTTGCCTAGTATTTTTACCATGATTTCATGATGGAAAAATCTGCCATCCAACTATGCCCTAACTCCCTCCTCACTAACTGAAAAAAATTTTCTTTATGCTAATTTATTTTTACTGACTATTCAAACAGAAAAAAAAAACCTTGTGTTATAAAACTTCAGCATCCTGATTAAACCTTTCAAAGGGACCCGGTCATATTAAAAATACTATCTAATCTGCTGGTTAACATGTTATAGAGCAGAAGGAGCTGTGCAGAAAGATACATTGGGCCACATGTGTGAAAAATATCTAGGTCTAAAACTCAATCAGAGCACCCGTTTAATTTCATATAAAGCTCTGGAAAAATGAGGGGGGCGCTCTGAATGGTTGCTATGGGCAACAAAGTGAGTTTTAGACCTAGATAGTTTTCATATATGTGGCCCATTGTTTTCAGTATATCTTGAATTTAATTTAATTAAATCCCTCCTTCTTCTAGGTTAAGGAGTCCAGTAGGTGGTCTTATCAGTGACTGACAGCCATCTCTGTATGCACTTGGGGCCTTATGAATGAAAACTTTCAGCAGTAAGACTGTCTTTGTTGCCCATAGCAACCAATCAGAGCTCAGTACTCTGGAAAAATAAAAGCTGAGCTCTGATTGGTTGCTATGGACAGTCTTACTGCTAGACGGTTTTAATACATATGGCCCTTTGAGTGCAATCACTGATAAGTCCACCCACTGGCTCATTTACCCAGAATAAGCAGGGATTTAAATGAATAAAATACAAGTCCTTCCTCAGAGAGCAATATATTAATCTGTTCAGCTCTTTCTTCTCTATAATATGCTGCCAGAAATTTAGATGACATTTTTTGTAATGTCATAGGTTCTCTTTAACCCCTTACTGCCGGAGCCAGTTTTGGCCTCTCTGACGAGCCCCATTTTTGAAATTCTGTCATGTGTCACTTTATGTGAGAATAACTTTTTGACACTTTAACCTATCCATGTGATTCAGAGATTGGTTTCTCGTGACACATTGTGCTTTAAGATAGTAAGAAATTTTGGTCCAAAAAAATGCTTGTTTATTTGTGAAAAATATCAAAGAATCGTGAAAAATTTGAAAATTTACCCATTTTAAACTTCAAAAATGTCTGCATGTAAGACAGATAGTTATTCCACTCAAAATAGTTTATAACTAGTATCTACCATATGTCTGCTGTCGTTTGGCATCATTTTTTTTAAATGTATTTTTTTTATTTACGTCATTAGGGGGCTTAGAAATTTAGTAGTAATTTTCAAATTTTCAAAATAAATTTGCAATATAAATTTTTTAGAGACTTTGATTGACTTTGATTGACCTGTATGTTCGATACCCCCATAAATGACCTCATCTAAGAAACTACACCCCTAAGTATTCAAAACCGCATTTAGGAAGTTTATTAACCATTAGGTGTTTCACAGGAATTAAAGCAAAGTGGAAGTGAAATTTCAAAATTTCACTTTTTTTTTGCAGATTTTCAATTTTTATACATTATTCACAAGAATACGGTAAATGTGATCAGGGATATGCAACTTAATATTGATTCCCCAGATTCTGCCGTTTTCAGAGATATCCCATATGTGGCCCTAGTGCATTATTTGGCTCAACCACAAGCCCCAGAATAGGAGGAGCACCTACTGGTCTCTGGGGTCTCATTTTCATTACGATTTTATTTAGGGCCATTTCAGGTTTGCGGACACCCTGAGATGCTAAAACTTAATAAACGCCCCTAAAAATACCCCATATTGGAAACTACACCACTTAACGAATACATCCAGAGGTGTAGTGAGCATATCGACCCCACAGGTGTGTCACAAAAATTTTTAGCGTTAGGCTGTGAAAATGAAAAAAAAAAATTTTTCCCAATAATCTTCAATTTTAGCTGAAATTGTTTAATTTTTACAAAGCATCCTGGTAAAAAAAAAGCACCCAAAACCTTGTTACGCAATTTCTTTCAAGTTTGGTAATACCCTACATGTGGGTGTAAACTGCTGTTAGGGCGCATGGCAGAGGGTACAAGGGAGGGAGCGCTATTTGGCTTTTGGAACGCAGATTTTGGTGGGGCCATGTCGCATTTACAAAGCCCCCACAGTAGCAGAACAGGCGAAACCTTCCAGAAGTCGCCCCATTTTGGATTCAACACCCATCTGGGATCTCATCTTGGGGTGTACTGTGCATTTTGGATGCACAGGTGTTCCATAGTTTTTTTTTTAGCATTGGGCAATGAAAATGGGGGGAAAAACACAGTTCGGTCATTGTTTTTTGAGTTTCAATTTTACAGCATTCGCCGTGCAGTGTAAATGATGTGATAACTTTACTATGGGGGTCGGTACAATTACAATGATATAGATTTTATATAGTTTTTTTCTGTTTTATTACTTTTACACAATAGAAATACGTCTATAAAAATTGCGTTTTTATGTTGTCCTATTCTTATAGCCATAACGTTTTCAGTTTTCTGTATACGGAGCTGATTATGGGCTTGTTTTTTGTGTAATGAGTTGACGTTTTTATTAGTATCATTATGGGGGTCATATACCGCTTTGATCACTTTTTATTAAGGTTTTTGTGAGGCATTTTGAACAAAATACAACATTCCTGGTAGTGTTTTTTATTTTTATTTTTTAACAGCAGTCACCGTGCAGTATAACTGACATTCTAGTATTACTCAGCAGGTCGATACGATTACAGTGATACCCAATTTCTATTTTTTTTCATTTTTTACTTTTATTCAAAAAACACGTTTTTGCATCGCTATAGTCTGAGAGACATAACTTTTTTATTTTTCTGTGTACGAAGCTGTGTAGGGGCTTGTTTTTTGCGGGAAGTGTTGATGTTTTTTTGGTATCATTTTTGGGGGGACAAGACTTTTTGATCAGTTTTAAATCTGTTTTTTGGAAGGCAAGGTGAAGAAAATACTGCAATACTAGTAGTGTTTTTTATTTTTATTTTTATCAGCGCTCACCGTGCAGTATCCATGACCAGTTAGCTTTACTCTCTGGGTCGATACGATTACGGCAATACCCTATTTATATATTTTTTTTAATTTTGAAGCACTTTAAAAAAAAAAAAAAAGAAAAAAGTGTTTTTATTGTGTTAAATAATATTTATGCATCACTGTCTTCTGAGAGCCATAGCTTTTTTTATTTTCCGTATGCAGAGACATGTAAGGACTTTTTTTTTGCGGGATGAACTGATGTTTTAAATGGTACAACTTTGGCATTTATATGAGTTTTTGATCGCTCTTTATTGCATTTTATGTTCTGCAGGATGCAAAAATCGCAATTTGGTGACTTTTTTTTTTTTTGTTGTTTTTTACGGCGTTCACCGTCCAGGTTAATTAATGTGACAGATTTATAGGGTGGGTCGTTACGCATGCGGCGATACCAAATATGGGTACTTTATTTATTTTTGATCTTTTTTGGGGCGATTGGCGTTTGTAAAGGGGAAAAGGGTGATGTATGTGTTTTTATTAAATTTTTTTGTTTGTGTTTTATTTTTTTCTCACTTTTTTTTTACTTTTTCTTGTAACCGCAATCATCAGATTGCTGTTAGAAGACAGGCCAGTGCACAGTACTAGTACTGTGTACTGGTCGCATGACAACTACCTGTCACCATGCCCGCAATGCATTGTGGGCATGGTGACATCACAGATGACCCCGGGAAGTGCTGTTCACTTCACGGGATCATCAGACAGGGGATCGGTGCCGCACTACAGTGCAGCAGCCGCCGGGAGCAGGCAGGAGGAGCTCCCTCCTCCTGCCTGCGGCTTCATTATCGCAACTATGACAGGCTGCGGTAATGAAGCGGTAATCACCCGCGGCCGGAGCATCCGGCCAGCGGTAATTTACCGCTGGTCCCATGTTGCGATCGCGCGCGGCTCGCCCGCAAGCCCGCGCGATCTCCAGGACGTATACATACGTCCATTTGCGGGGTCACTTCCCGCTAGGGCGTATGCATACGTCCTATGTCGGGAAGGGGTTAAATAGTTTTCATGGGGTAACATAAGTGTTATAGTCCATATCTGCAAATGAAGGTTTTATGCTAACATACCTATTAACCCTTTACCGCATCTGGACGTATGGTTATTCCGTGATGCCAGTAAGGGACTTTGTAGTGGGATTGTAGCTAATTGTAGCTAACACCTGCCAGTAACAGCAAGGAATGGAGCTTTAGATGCCGCGGCAAACATGGCTGGCGCTAAATGAAAGTGAAATGGTGCTGGGCATTATTCCTCAATCCGATCAGTGTCCTCGAGGCGAGATAGCAGGGCACTGATTGGTTAACATGGTGGCTGGAAGTCTGATGAAAGCTTCCATCCCTCCATGTTTTCAGTTTTACTACTTCCTGCCCCAAGCAGGAAGTAGTATATCCGCATAATATTTGTACACCCTATTGCATCGTATTACAATGCAATAAGCTGTAAAAATTATTGCGCTCCGGTGGTGAAGTACCCTAATGGGGACTCAGCATTTCAGTAGAAAGAAAATATACTTATATTTACATATACACACACACACACACACACACACACACATATAATATATATTATATATATATATATATATATATATATATAATTTTATAATATATTATACATGTGCATATACAAAAAAATTGGAATAAAAGTTGCATATATTCCAAACTGTTACAAAACAAAGTGCACTTCAGCTCGCAAACATGCCCACTCTCAAGTCTGTAGATAGAAGTACAAAAATGTTATTTTTCGAAGAAAATGGTATAGCGACAAAAATTTGGGATTTTTTTTTATAATATGAAAACATAAGCATAACCATACATGTTTGGTATTGTTGGATTCGTATCAACCTGCAGAATACAGATAACATGGCATTTATACCAAAGATTGAATGATGTAAAAACAAAACTCCCGCAAACATGCTACAGGTATTTTTCACATTTTGCCCCATTTAGAATTTATTTGCGGTTTCTCAGCATATTCCATGGTAAAGTGAATGGCACCATTAGAAATTACATCTTACCCTGCAAAATAAAAGCCCTTATATGTCTGTGTAGACGAAAAAATAAAAGAGTTATGGCTCTGGGAAGGTGTGTGTGTGGGGGGGGGGGAATGTGAAAAAAATAGGTTTGGTTAAATCACTGGACAAGACAGTTGGCGACAACTGTTTTCTTTCTAATCACAGGTATATTCTGCTCTTGATTTAAGAATATTTTATTAAAAGTTATGTTTTATGTTACTTCAGCAGAACACACAGTAATTTTACTGTAACTGGAAGTTAAATTTGTTGCTAATGGTGTCAAAGCAGAGCTATTCTTTAAAGCAATAACATATTACTGAAATCAAGCTTTAAGTATAAACATGGTTTTTAAGTAGTGTTGAGCGATTTTTATCGACAAAGTTGAAATCGGCAAGGTTTTTATGGTGATGAAATTTAAATCATGCGAAAATTTAAAGGTTAAAATTGTGTTTTTCATCTAATTAAAGATCGCCCCTTTTTCGGGCCCTTCCTGTAATTTTGGCGGCCACAAATCAGATTAAAAAACGAGCAGGGTGAGTGTGTGGCGACTTTATGTGGGATGTGTATGGGTTTCGATTTGGGTGGAAAAAACACATGACTGTTTTAATAGAACAGCGTTTCCGTTTCAGCCTCAGTGTCTCTCAGCGTTATAGGGGGGGACCTGCGTTTGCCCTGGCCAAACAGTCAGCGAAAAATTTGTCTATTTGCACAGAGAAAAATTATATTAGCTGTACCCAACAATTTAGTTAGATTAGGATTTGAAAATTTTTTTGTAGTTAGTAGGGGAAATTTTAAAAAAAGAAAACTACCATGTAAAATTTACGGCGGTGGGAGGGGGGGGGGGGGGGGGCCCGCGGGCGAACACAGACAAGCTCTATCTATAAAAAAATGGAAAAAGTTACCAAGACTTTTGTGTAAAAATTTAGTGGAAAAATTTTTTATTAACAGTTTGCTATTGAATATTTTTCCCGGATATTGGACGCTGAATTTATTTGGGTAAACACATTTTAGTAAAATGAGGTCTCTTTGTTAGCTGCAAAACTCCACTTTTTTATGTATACATTTTTGAGGTGTTCAATTTTACCCATTACCCTGTGATGTTGATTATCCCCTTGCCTTAAATTACAAACCCGCAATTTGTAGTCAGAAGTTGTTTGTTTCCAAAAAAACCGTGTATGTACGAAAAAATCAAAGTTTGGTTTTTTATTTTGGCACCCAGCACTGTTCTTGCGCAGCATTGAAATTTTAAAAAAGCAATTTTT
>JAODAL010058639.1:0-21971 GCA_025379985.1 Phyllomedusa bahiana | reverse complement strand
GTTAAAGTTTTTTTTCTGTTCCCCAAACCGGGAAGACAGAAGGCTGGCGCTGATGGCCGGACGGGGTGCAGGTCGTAAAACGGGCGGAAGGAAAGGGGGTGGGATGGGTTTTGGTGGTGTGGTGGTACTCGGGGACGGTGGAGGCGAAGGGGGGAGGCTGATCCCTGATCATGACTCTGAGGACATGGGCAGTGAGGAACGTTTGGTGGTCAGAGGAGGGAGGGGAGACAGAGGTGTGAAGTGGTTGGAGGCCCGGCGTCGGTCTGGCCTTTTTTTGGCCCAAAGTGTTCCCTCCATTTAGCTCATGATTGCGCATGTGATAGACATGTTGGGGTGGTGGGTTAACACAAAGGTTCTTCCCCTTACTTATGGTTTACGGCAAAGGCGGATTGACACGCTGGTTGAATCAGAGGTTTGCTCAAAAAAGGTCAATAAACAGTAAGACCAATGATAACTTGTTTCGCTGGTATGCAAAAAGGGTTCCACACCCGGGTTTTTCCCAACCCCCACAATCAATACTTTATAAAGAGATTTTGGCCCAGGAAAAATTTCAACACTTTAATGAAGCACTTTTAAAATTGGGGCACCCATTTAAGGCATTCAACCGTGATATACAGTTTTCAATAAATGGACGAATGGTTTGCAAAAATAGCGTTAGGTTGCGACCCCCCGGGGTTCAAAAAATTAAGGAAAAAGGGCCCATGCTCGTTGGGGAGACCCCAGGGCCCGAGCAGAGATGGGCAATGATGGTAGCTAGCGCGCACCGGAGGGGGGGCCAACGTTTCGGGCAAATCCCCCCCTTTCTGTCCCCTGAGTGCCCCTATCCCATCATTGCCCCCAATCTTGTCGGGGCCTGGCGTTCCCCAGACGATGCTGGACTTTTGCCTTGAATTTTTTAAAGACCGGGAGGTCGAACCTAACGCGAGTTTATGTTTTACATTCGTCCATTTATTGTCGCTGTAATCACGGGTGAATGCCTGAAAGTGGATGTTTTTTTTAAAAAGTGCTTCATTAAAGTGTTTGAAATTTTACCGGGTCCAATATCTCTTTTAAAAATATTGCTCAAAGAAGGCCCCGGCTTGAAGGTACGGGGGTTTTCGCTGACCCTGGTGGCGGAAAACATATCAGCGGACTTCGCCCCCCGCCCCCTTCCCTTTTTGTGGGGGGGAAAACCCTATTGAAAAACCCCATCGTTTCCTCCCGGCCATGATGAAGGGCCCCAAGCAAATTCTGCGGAAAAGACCAGGGGATCCACAATGTCTCACATCATCAAAAAAGGTGACTTGGTCGTCCTGACTTTCTGCATCCCGAAGCTGCGGGCTACAACAAGGGCACTGGAAGGGGGTTGCCGACCCCCCGGGATTTTTGCCGGGTTTACCGGTTCCCTTCACCCCCTTTGGATCAGTAAATGGCTCAGGGCAGACTAAATCATCCTTTGATCTTTTAACATGCCTTCTGACCACAACCGCATTTGTCATCAAAGAGGTCTTCAGACAATGGATTATCCACAGTGGTGGGTTACACGAGTTGAATTTGGGCTGCTTCATGTTGGATGGATGCTGATGATGCTGTTTGACGACATTTGTGGCCGTGACTGCGAGGACGAGGAGGTAAGACTGCTAGATGCAGGTTGCATTAACCACTGAAGGACAGATTGGCGACGATGTTCGTTACTTAGATTCAAAGCGCCCTGACCCAGCGAGGACAGGCCTGACGGTCCTGCAACTGACGATCCGCTGGCATGCGTGTTGTCGCCAGCACTGGAAGGAGCACCACCTCTCGTACCTCTACCTCCAAGTGCTACCCCCCTCTTTGCTCGCTTACCACCTGCATTTCGCTTCATGTTCAGAAATATAAAAATTTGAGAAGGTATGGAATAGTTTTTGGAAAGTCTCTTATTAAAAGACGGCAAATCACAGCTATTCTCAAATCCCTCTAATCAAAACAAAATTGCTGGATTCAAATTTAACTGCAAGGTGTCTATCAACAAATCTGGACTGGGCAAAAGTCCAAAAAACACGTATCTGTTATGTTTTGGTATAATAAACGGTATTTTTTGCACCTTTCAATTCACCTGTGGTGAATATAGAATTGCTGTTTTAAGATTTACGTAGATGCTGCGTCAATGAACAGTGCTGGGTGCGCAAAATTCAAAAAACACGTAAATGTTATGTTTTGATATAATAAACGGTATTTTTTGCACCTTTCAATTCACCTGTGGTGAATATAGAATTGCTGTTTTAAGATTTACGTAGATGCTGCGTCAATGAACAGTGCTGGGTGCGCAAAAGTCAAAAAACACGTAGCTGTTATGTTTTGATATAATAAACGGTATTTTTTGCACCTTTCAATTCACCTGTGGTGAATATAGAATTGCTGTTTTAAGATTTACGTAGATGCTGCGTCAATGAACAGTGCTGGGTGCGCAAAAGTCAAAAAACACGTAACTGTGATGTTTTCGTACGATACACGGTATTTTTGGCAACAAACAACCTGTGCTGACTACAAGATTGCTGGTTTGTAATTTAAGTGCAAGGTGGATATATCAACAGTCACAGGTGTAATGGGTAAAATTGAAAACCTATCTGAAATGTATACTGATAATAAAAAGTGGAGTTTTGCAGCTAACAAAGAGACCTGCAGTTACTAGAAATTATGTTTATCCAATATAAGTTCAGGCTGCCCAATATCCAGGAAATATTTCAATAGCAAACTGTTAATAATAAAGATATTCCACTACAATGTCTACACTAAGTCTTGGTGAACTTTATCGCGTGTTCTTTAGAGATAGAGCGTGTCTGTGTTCGCCTGCGGGACCCCCCCCCCCCCCCCTCCACCGCCGTGAATTTACAGCGGTAGATGCTGCTTTAAAATTCTCTAGCTAACTACATAAAATCTTCAAATCTCTAATCTAACTAAATTGGAAGGATCACAGCTAATAGTAAAAACTTTCTCTGTGCAGAAATAGACTAATTTCGCTGAGTTGTTTGGCCACAGGCAGAGCGCAGGTCCTATCCCTATGAGACGCTGAGAGACACTGAGGCTGAAACAGGAAACGCATTTCTATGTACAACGAGGTCATGAGATCTGTCCAGCCAATCGCAACCATACACATCCCAGTCATGACGTCGCACACACATCTCACCCTGCTCTATTCTGTAATCTCATTTGCTGGCCGCCAAAATTACAGGAAGCGCCGAAAAGGCGCGATCTTAATAGATGATGCACAGATTTTAACCTTAATTATCGCATGATCTGGAAATTTCAATCACCATAAAAACCTTGCCGATTTCAACTTTGTCGATAAAAATCGCTCAACACTACCAGTTGACTCTATCGAAAGCTTTTTCAGCGTCAAGTGACAGAAAAGCTACATCTGTGTCCGATGATCCTGCAATTTCTACCAAGTCCAGCAATCGACGTGTTGCATCTCTGGCTTGGCGACCTTGGACAAATCCAGTTTGATCTTTATGTATAAGATTGGGTAAAACAGTATTAAGGCGAGAAGCTAATATTTTTGCATAAATCTTAATGTCTGTATTCAATAATGAGATTGGTCTATAGTTCGCAGTGTTGTCAGTAGGTTTTACCTGGTTTCGGGATTGTTGTGATAGTGGCTATATAGAGCTCCTTTGGGGGATCACGGGAAGTGGCAATATCATTACATAAGTCAACTAAATGGGGAGAAATAATTTCTGAGAACAAGCGATAATACTCGTTTGTAATGCCATCAGGTCCAGGGGCTTTATTCATTTTACTATGACGAATGGCATGCTCAACCTCTGCTAAGGATATTGGTAAGTTTAGTTTTTCTAAATGAGTGGGGGAAAGAGTCGGTAAAGATATAGAGGTGAGGAAATTATTTATATCACAGTCTAGAGGAGCAGGAATATTCTCAGATGACTGAAGATTATAGAGATTGGCGTAAAAGGATGCAAATTGTTCAGCAATATCTAGTGGATTAATGAGTTTATTACCTGAGGAGGAAGTCAGATGGGGTATTCTAGATTTAGCGTGCTGAACTTTGATTCTTCTGGCTAGAGTTTTGTGGGTCTGTCTCCTTGTGTGTAAAATTCCCATTTCATTTTAGCGAGATTAAATTCGTATTTCTGTAGATACAAAATACGTAAATCATTCCTTAAGGAAGCTAAATTATTCTGTTTAGTCGGCGATGGATTAGCTTTAAAATCTGCCTCCAGGTTTTTGATATTAAGTAATAGGTTATTGAGAGAAGATTGGTATTTCTTTCTAGATCTACTAGCTAGTTGAATAAGGATACCACGAATAAATGCCTTATGGGCACACCATAGCATTGAGGAGGAAGAAGCAGTGGGAGTATTAAAGTGAAAATAATCTTTAAGTTGTGATTTTAAATAGGTGACATTTTCTGGATTTTTGAGGAGAAAGTTGTTTAGTCTCCAGAGGGGTTTCTGAGGGTTTTGGTACGAAGTCTCAAGGATCATATCTACTGGTGCGTGATCAGACCAGGTAATTGATCCGATGTCAGAGGAGAGAAGTTGTGTTAGTAAAATTTTATCAATTATGAAAAAGTCTATACGGGAGTGGACCTGTTTAGGAGAGGAAAAAAAGGTGTAGTCTCTTTCTGTGGTATGCAAATAATGCCAGATATCGTGAAGCTCTTCCTCTAGTAAGAAAGAGTAAAGATCAGGTGTAGATTTTCCTCTCGATCTAGAGCGGTCTATGTCATTTTTACCACTAAGTTGAAATCACCACATACAATAAGTCCGCCTTTTCTAACGTTCTTAGCTGTGGAGATGACTTTTCGGATAAAAGGAATTTGTTTTTCATTAGGCGAGTATAGTGTAACAAGAGTGTAAGGTTTGGAATTAATTTCACAAATCAATATAATGTATCGACCTTCTGGATCTATAATCTTTTGGTGTAAATTAAATGAGATTGAATTTCTGACTAAAATTGCGACGCCCGCTTTCTTTTTAGAGGCGTGTGAGTGGAAGATGAAGGGGAATTTAGCATTTTTCAATCTATGTGCATCATGGGATAATAAATGTGTCTCCTGTAAACAAATAATATCAGCTTTGGATTTAGTTACATCTCTCCACAGCAAAGAGCGCTTAAGCGGGGAGTTTAAACCTTTCACATTGTAGGTCCAAAACTTTAACGACATAAAATGAGATATATAAAAAGTATGGAGGACCGCAATACATTATCAAGGAAATGCTGAAAACGCTCAAGAGATGCCACAAAATTTGGGAAGCAGTGAGAACAAAATCCACAAGAACTATAGAAAGTTTCAGAAAAAACTTGAGAAATATAAAAACATAACATTACAAGAGAAATTTATTCCTTCAGGAGGAACACAAAGGAGCAAGTCCTGCCTTGGAACCTGTAAAACAAGAAAACGCTGAAAAGCAACAAAGCGGAGCATCCTCTGCCAGTCATATTCGAGTTAGGAATTAAGACGTAAAGGATACTGAAGAGGGTCAGTCTGCAGGTTTTGAACGAAGTCTGGATGTTTTATCGGACCACAGAGGTGTGATCATCTCTGGACGTGATGGTTTTTTTGGGGCTGGGCTGGAGTCACATGGAGCAAGCAGGTTCCAGCTTCTTAGAATAGTACAAACTTCTTCCGGCGAGTTGCAGATATATTGAGTGCCTTCTCTAGAGATTATAAGTTTGACCGGAAATCCCCATCTATAAACAATCTCCTTGTCACGAAGAATCTTTGTGAAGGGTTGGAACTGTTTCCGCCTCATCATCGTAGCTGCAGACAGGTCAGGGAAAAATTGATATAGCTTGAAAGCGCTCTGGTAGGGACTCCACTTTGCGGAGCGCACGAAGGAAGTCTTCCTTTATATTATAAAAGTGGATGCGTGCTATTGTGTCCCTTGGGACTTGATGAGGTAAATTCCTCGGCTTGGGGATTCTGTGGATCCTGTCAATTATGAGATCTTGTTTAGTGCTGTGGGGAAGGGTGAATTCCATGAGGTCTGTTAGGTAAGCATTTAATTCATCAGGCATAACTGTTTCAGGAATACCTCGAATTCTCACGTTATTACGCCTTGATCTGTCTTCAAGGTCCAAGACTTTGTTGGAGAGACGTTTTACCTCCTCCTCTAGAGCACTATTAGCATCTATTAAGCTGTTATGGGAGTTTGCAAATTCTGCCATTTTAGATTCAATATGGTCTGTTCTTGTTGCTAGAGAGTGAAAATCCTGTTTAAGTTCAGACATCATTTGCTTCAAGTCAGAGTGGAGTGTGGTGCGGAAGGAAGAGAAGAGCTGCTGCAACGTATTAGTTGTTAGGGGTTGCGCTTCAAGAGGGTCTTGCTGTTCGATATCTACAGATTCCGCCCTGGAGGAACAGGAGCGCGAGGGTGATGGATATTGTAGACCTCTTTTAGAAGTTGTGCTTCTTCTGGCAGATGAAGAAGTAAAAAATTCAGGAAGTTTGGCGGGTTTGTTTCTCGGGTTTTTCTTATTTGTGCCTCCCATAATGATTCCTTTCTTCGTAATAGCGATCTGTGAAAATGTTTCACCAAATAGGTTGTGATATCGGTAGAATGGTATATAAATGAAGTGCCGTCAACCCTTGTTGGATTGTTAGGTGGTTAAATAAGATTAAAGGTACAACTCAGAGGGTGAACAGATTTCAGCTTGTTCTGTGGCTACGGAGGAAGTTTACAGTTGCTTTAAAGAGAGTCTCTAAATGTGTTGCAGTGGTGGGTTTGCACTGAGGAATAGAGTTTGCACTGGGATAGAAGGAGGTAGCTTTTGTTGTGAGTCAGTTAATGTCACTGAGACAGTAATGAGGTAGCACGGTATAGATAAGGTATGTCCAAACACAGTTCAAAGTATAGTGACAGGTTTTGAAGTAAAAGAAGCAAATATCCCTCTGAGGAGTGCAGAATACTCCCTTTGTCCAACTGAAAGCAGACAACTTCAGTAATACAGGAAACCAGCTGACAGGATTCTTAAAATGTCTAATAAGCAGACAGTGTCTGAATTCAACCTCAGTTGATGGAGACTTATTAAGAGGGTTGATAACTTCAGGCAGGTGGATAATAGTATGCTAGAGAGTCATAGAGTTATAGGTAACCACTGTGGTTTGTTGCAATACTAGTAACAGTAATAGGGTATAGCTGTGAGAGCTGGCACTTTTGTATATAGACACAGTCTCCAGGAGCCTGGCACTGCAGTTATGACTGTTGTGAGGTGCACTCTGATGTTTTCAGGGGCCTGGTATGTCAGCAGCAGTGGGGACAGGTGAGCTGGTAATCAGATCTTGTATGCACCAAACTTATGTACCAGCCTGTGCTTGATCACCTTGCAGATCAGATAAATCTCAGTTATTGCAGGCAGCAGAGTAAGAGGGTTGAGATGTGCCACATAGGGCTTAACAAAGACACTGACTGTCAGTAATGGTGTGGACCCTGGATATGGGCAGACTCACCAAAGCCGTGGAGAAGGTATGTGCCACTGCAAATGTCCCAAAGCAGAGTCCCTTATATCTGCTGTTGCTCTTGCTGCCTCATGACATGTTCAGTTGCAGGCAGAGGAGGAAGCTTGAGTAAGCTGCAGCAGGCCTCTGATGAAAACTCTGGTAATCTCTGGAGGATTTTGATTGTAGATGGCTCTTTTTGCTCAGTTCTTCTTCCCTGAATCAGAGAGGGCAGACTGGTGTCCAAAAAGACTGGATATGTGGGCTTATTTGAGCAGATTTGGACTGGCTTCAGAGGAGCTCACAGGAGATGTGTCTAGCTACAGTGCCATCCAGGCCACGCCCCCTGTGAAAGGATTTCTACATGACATAATTGTTAGGCATGATTTCCCTCTGTTCTGGTATTTATGGGGAAGAGTTAGAACCCCATATAAATTAGAATGTAAAAATGGTTCTGGAGATAATATCGGCCCATCTAACAGTGGGAATGATTTTCCTTTGTGTGTACTGGCTGGGGATGAGGAAGAGGAAGTATCCTCTGAAGTGGTTGTCCCTGATCTGGGGGTCTCATGGGAGAATTTCGGGAATGCCCAACTCCGGGATTTGACTTTAAAGGGTGCCCTTGATCAGGTGACAGTGTTGAATGGGGTTTCCCAAGAGCCAGGAGCTGATATGCATTTTCCCCACTTTGTAGTGCACAATGAGCTACTGTACCGGGTGACTAATGTAAGGGATAAAGTGGTAGAGCAATTACTTGTTCTGGGGCCTTGTCATCGTCTAGTACTAGAGATGGCCCATTCTCATGTGTTGAGTGGTCACTTAGGGGCATAAAACACCCAAGAGAGGGTCCTGCAATGGTTTTACTGGCCAGGTTGCTTAAATGAAGTCTGTGACTACTGTCAGTCTTGCCCGGTCTGCCAGTTAACCTCTCCGGTCACCCGCTTCCGAAATCCATTAGTCCCACTACCTATTATAGAGGTTCCATTCCAACGCATAGCCATGTATTTGGTAGGGCCTCTGGTGAAGTCTCCCAGAGGACATCAGTTTATAGTAGTGGTGGTGGATTATGCTACCCAGTACCCTGAAGCGGTGCCTTTATGAAACATCTCTGCTAAAAGTATAGACCGCAAATTATTAAAGATATTCTCAAGAACGGGACTACCAGAAGAAATTCTGACCGAACAGGGGACCCCGTTTATGTCCAAAGTCATAATTAAAGTGTGCAAACTCCTAAAAATTACTATATTTACTATTTTGCCATAGGCAAACTTAAACTCTATCAGTTCTCAATCTATAAAGCACTAAAACTTAACTTTTATTATGTATAACTGTCACGAGTGGTCCCGCAGCCCCTCGCCCGGGCTGCGGGCGCACTCGTGCTGCCGCCCGTCGGGTCCCGGCGGCGACTGCCGGTCCCACGGGTCGGGTCCCGGCTTTCCCCTTACCTGACTGCGCTCCCGCGTCCTCCCGTCCTCCTGGCCGGCCGGTATGTGCATGCCCGCGCCTTAGGCGCGCGCGCGTCGGCTCTTGGGGATTCAAAGGGCCAGTACGCCCATTATTGGTAAAGGCTGGCAGGTGACCCTATTTAACCTCCTTCCTTCCGGGTCACCTTTGCCGGATCTTTAGTGCCGTACTGCCTTTAGAGAAAGCGTCTTCTGCCTCATAGCCTGTCTTCCGTGTACCGAACCTTTACGCTCCTGTTTCTCGACCACGAACCTTTGCCGCCTGCCCTGACCTCTTGCCTGTCCCCAACTTCGCCTACGTCTCACGATTTTGTACCACGCACTGCCTTGGCTGCCACCGCAAGCAAGTCACGCCAGTGGGGCGACCTGGTAGTTCTCCGCCGCAGCAAGTCCATCCCGCTTTGCGGCGGGCTCTGGTGAAAACCGGGTTCTACTTAGATTCTGCCCCCTGGTATGGCTTACACCATCGCTTGCGGTGGTCCAGTGGATCCACTACCAGCATCCGTTACAATAACACTTATCCTCGATACACACTATTTAAAAACCTGATTTCTAACCTCTCAATTTGTCCCTTTCTAATTGTGAAGGAATAACTCCTTTTCTATTATCAAGTCTGGTGGAACACCACCTATTAGCAGGGAAACCCTATATATACAGTGATTTGCTAACTCCAAAAAGGAATCCAAAACATTGTACTTGAGCAGTCATCCCTAATCTGATGGACATGAAACATATAAGGTTTCCTTGTGAGACCCTCTGCAGCGGGTAACACAGTAGAAAGAGGTAGGAAATCAAAAATTAAAATGTCATGCCTGACCTCCCCAACATGTCTCACCAGCTAACTGGCTTCATCAGGGGATAGAGGTCCGGTCCCATGTGGTCTAGCTCATTTCCTTTTATATGATCTTAGGTACACACCTTATTCAGGTGCTCACCAAATGGCCACCAGAGATTCAACAATACCCATTCCCCCTTTTTCTCTCCTGCATGCATACTGATACTATTTACTGCTGCTGCTGCGTTCTTATAAGCAACATTCCTCAAGCAAATTCACCATCTCCCTAGCGGGCTTCCGCCCTATCTTACCATGCAGCCGGTGAATTTGCGTGAGGAATGTTGTTTATAAGAACGCAGCAGCAGCAGTAAATAGTATCAGTATGCATGCAGAAGAGAAAAAGGGGGAATGGGTATTGTTGAATCTCTGGTGGCCAATTGGTGAGCACCTGAATAGGGTGTGTACCTAAGATCATATAAAAGGAAATGAGCTAGACCACATGGGACTGGACCTCTATCCCCTGATGAAGCCAGTTAGCTGGTGAGACATGTTGGGGAGGTCAGGCATGACATTTTAATTTTTGATTTCCTACCTCTTTCTGCTGTGTTACCCGCTGCAGAGGGGTCTCACAATGAAACCCTATATGTTTCATGTCCATCAGATTAGGGATGACTGCCCAAGTAAGATGTTTTGGATTCCTTTTTGGAGTTAGCAAATCACTGTATATATAGGGTTTCCCTGCTAATAGGTACTGTTCCACCAGACTTGATAATAGAAAAGGAGTTATTCCTTCACAATTAGAAAGGGACAAATTGAGAGGTTAGAAATCAGGTTTTTAAATAGTGTGTATCGAGGTTAAGTGTTATACATAATAAAAGTTACATTTTAGTGCTTTATAGATTGAGAACTGATAGAGTTTAAGTTTGCCTATGGCAAAATAGTAAATATAGTCATTAAAAGTCACTCTTTGTTCTCTTGCTAGATTCCCATTTTTTTTAGACTATTTAACTCCTAAAAATAACCCAGTTAAGAACCTCGGTATACCATCCCTAGACAGATGGCTTAGTGGAAAGGTTTAACAAAACCTTAAAGTCAATGTTAAAAAAGGTGGTAGCGAAGGACGGCAGAGATTGGGACTGCATACTCCCATTATTTGCTGTTTTCGATCAGAGAGGTTCCACAAGCTTCTACAGGGTTTTCGCCTTTTGAATTGTTATATGGCCGGCACCCTAGAGGATTGCTTGATGTGGCTAAGGAGACGTGGGAGAATGAGGTTACTCCTTATAAAAGTGTGATTGTGCATGTAATTAAAATGCAGGAGAGGATCTCCAAGGTTATGCCCATTGTGAGGGAACATTTGCTCAAGGCACAAGAGGCCCAGGCTAGAGTGTAGAACCGATCGGCCAGGCTTAGACAATTCCAACCAGGAGACCGAGTGCTCATACTTGTGCCGAACGTGGAGAGCAAGTTCCTGACTAAGTGGCAGGGACCATATGAGGTGGTGGAAAAGTTAGGCGAGGTAAACTACAAAATACATCAGCTTGGGAAAAGAAAACCATTCCAGATATATCATGTTAATTTAATAAAGCCTTGGAAAGATAGCGGTCCCCTTGAAACCCCTTGCCCAGCCGGAGGTCAGTATTGAAGATGTTAAAGTTGAAGAGGCTTTAACCCCTTCCCAGAAACAACAGTGTCGGGAGTTGCTGCAGCAGAAGTGTTAAATGTTCTCAGATTTGCCCGGCCTCACCCGGGTTATTGAACATGAGATCCTCACAGAACCTCATGTTCGGGTGCACATCAAACCCTACAGAGTTCCGGAAGCCCATAGAGAGGTGATTTCTGCCGAGGTAAAAAGAATGTTATAGCTGGGGGTAATTGAGGAGGCAAAGAGTGGATGGTCAAGCCCCGTAGTCCTGGTGCCAAAACCGTCTGGGGAGTGGTGGTTTTGCAATAACTATAGGAAGTTGAATGAAGTATCTAAATTTGATGTTTACCCGATGCCTAGGGTGGATGAACTCACTGTGAGGCTAGGATCTGCCCGGTATATTACCACCTTGGACCTAACCTCACCAAAGAGTCTAGACAAAAATCGGCATTCTCCACATCAGATGGTTGCTACCAGTATGTTAGGATGCCTTTTAGGTTGCAGGGAGCCCCACGACCTTCCAGAGGGCCATGGACAGAGTCTTAGGCCCCCACAAAGAATATGCTGCAGCATATTTAGATGATATGGTCATTTTTAGCAGGGATTGGAAGAGCCACCTGGGTAAAGTCCAGGCAGTACTTGGGGCATTAAGAAAAGCTGTTTTACTGTGAACCCCAAGAAATGTGCCATGGCCATGGAAGAGGCGAGATATCTAGGATACATTGAGGGGAAAGGGGAAATCAAGCCATAGGTAAACAAGGTGGAGGCGGTACAGGCGGTATTGGCCACGGCTACTTAAGAAAAGCAGGTTAGAGCCTTCCTGGAGATCGTGGAATACTACAGGAGGTTTATTCCTAATTTCACGATTGCAGCCCCCTTAACAGACCTTACAAAAGGTACAAAGTCCGTCACGGCTAAGTGGTCTCCAGACACTGAAAGGGCATTTCAAGAGCTGAAACAGGCTCTGTGTAAGCAGACAGTGTTTGTAGCTCCAGATTTTAACGAAGAATTTATAGTGCAGACAGATACGTCAAATGTGGGTCTGTGCGCTGTATTATCCCAGGAAATTAACGATGAAGAGCACCCTGTCATGTTCCTCAGTAGGAAGCTGTCGGCATGTGAGAAAAACTATGCCATACTAGAGAAGGAGTGTCTCGCCATTAAGTGGGCTCTTGACCCCCTAAGAACACCCCGGTCAGATTTGTCAGAGGATGGACCATGCTGCACATAGGCAGCGGCCAACTGACTATGGAGGATTTCTTTCCATTTTTGGACTGGTAGTGAGGGTCCAAGAGGGTGGAGAGCCAGAAGTCATCCCTCTGCCGGATGGTGACTATTCAGCTGTCACTAGCCAGGCAAATCAGCATGCTGCGGGCAGTGTGCGCAAGTGACTCTGAGGGAATCCCTGCCTCAATCTCCACTGTATACTGCCACAGTGCTTGGGGGTCATCGACCTCGTCTTCCTCATCTCCATCTACCTCCTCCAGCTGCTCCTGCTCCTCCTCTCCTGTCACCTGAGTAAAAAAACCACTCATTTCACCAGACAATGCTTATGCTCCAATGTCCTCCTCCTCCAGTTCAGTCCCCACCAGACTCATGTGGTTGCAAGATGTAATCGCTACGTCTCCAGTCCCCTGCCTAGACAGATTTTTCAGCATCTGTTCCAGGACATGAAGCAGAGGAATTACATTATTCATCCCGTAGTCCTGGCGATTGACAAATAACATCGCCTCCTCAAACGGCCTCAGCAAATGGCAGGTGTCACGCAGGAACTGCCACTGGATGACATCAAAGTTACACAGGGGAGTACTGCTGTCAGCCTGGATCATCCAAAAATCGTTAATGGCCTTTCTCTGTTCATACAGTCGGTCTAACATGTGCAGGTTGGAATTCCAAAGGGTGGAAACATCGCATATCAGCGTGTGTTGGGGGAGGCCATTCTTCCACTGCAACTCGAGGAGGGTGTGCCTGGCTTTGTAGGAATGGATGAAGTGCATGCACAATTTCCTGGCCATTTTTAGAATCTTCTGAAGATCGGTGGAAGACTTCAGGAACCTTTTCACAACCAGATTGAACACATGCGCATTCAGAGCACATGGACCATCCCTCCTCGGTGCAGCGCCAACACCATGTTACTCCCATTATCCGTCACCATGGTTACGATTTGCAGTTGGTGCGGAGAAAGCCACACATCGATTTCTTGCTGCATGACGCGGAGCAGGTCCTCCCCTGTGTGACTTCGTTCGCCGAGGCAAACCAGGTGTAGAACTGCGTGAAACCGATGTGTCCTGCACATGTGGTATGATGGAGCAGCACTTGTGGAGGCGGAGGTGGTGGTGGAGGTGGACATTGGTGCAGGAGCAGCAGTTTGACAACCTGGAGGAGAAAGCGGCATCTTCTGTCCAAGTTGTTGATGTGGCTGGGCAGGAAGCACATTCACCCAGTGGGCTGTAAAGGACATGTACTGGCCCTGACCGTAGTTACAGCTCCCCACGTCTGCGCTGCCGTGCACCTTGGAAGAAACCGATTGGCTCAAGGACTGGCCCACCTTCTGTTCTACATATTTGTGAAGGGCTGATACTGCCTTTTTCGAAAACAAATTACAGCTTGGGATTCTCCACCTCGGCTCGGCGCAAGCCATTAGTTCTCTGAACTGTGCAGAGTCCACCACTTGGAAAGGGAGGGACTGAAGTACTAACAACTTGGACAGGAGCATGGTCAGTTTCTGCACCTTAGGATGGTTGGACGCACACTGTTGTCTCTTAGCAATCGCTAGAGTAGCGAGGACCAGGTGCATCTGGACCGGGAGATGATGGCAAAGAGAAACAGCTCCCTTCTGCAGAGGTGGTGGAGCCTTGACTGGCTGAAATGGCATGTGTGCCATGGGCGCTGCTGCTGTTGCTGCGGCGGCAGGATGGATCACCACATCTGAGCCACGTTTCTCCCAGGCCACCGGATGGTGACGCTGCATGTGTTGACGCAGGGCCGTGGTGCCAATGTTAGCTCCCTGGCCACGCTTCACTTTCTGCCCACAGATTCTACATATACCCATGTTCGGCTCCTCCGGTGTCTTAGAACAAACTGCCACCCCCGAGTAGGTGTTTTTGCCTCCAACGCTCCATACTGAGTGACTACTACCACCGCTTCCTCGGTGAGCCCCTGTTCCACTACTTTCTTGGACCTGCGAAGAGGGTCGCCTACCCCGTGGCCGTTTGGCTCCCGACCTCGCACTGCTGCTACCCTGCTGACTCACAGCCACACTACCGAGTTGCTGGCTGCGCCGCTGCCTGATGCGCAAGCTGATGCCCTCTTTTCTTGATGATGATGAAGCCCTTGCTTCTCCCGGCTCCCAAGTGCGATCGGCTACATCATCATCGATTATTGTTGGATCTTCACTGCTGTCCTCCCCAACGGTCTTGGAATGCAGAGGCTGACCCCTCACAACATGACCTCCCATGCCACTCTTCACATCCATAATTTGCTGCCTACTGCAAGAAGCAGGGGATGTCTGCCCCACTTCTTCACTGCCAAGTAGCTGCTTACTGTCCTCAAATTGTTAATCCTCGCTGTATAGTGGTGCTGAGCCCACTGAGGGAACCGGACGGGACAGAGGCGGGTTGTGGACAGGTGAGAGCTGCTGAGCTGATCCAGGGCCATGCCAACTAAGGGTTGTGTCTGACGAACCCACTGACTCTAGGCTGGGGTAGTCAGATGTCATCTGGGATGAGGTTGATGACCTAGTCAACCAATCAAGAACCCTTGGGTTGGTGGTCAACACACAGCCACTAGATGACACCGGGAGTTCTGGCCTCATTGAGTCATCCCTGCTGCGACGTCCTCTTACTGTGCTGTGACCTGTGCCTGCTCCAGGAACGTTTGTGCCACTGCCACTCGCATGTGAATAGCCTGCCACCTCTTTGTCTGACATACTGTTTGTTCAAAAATTTATATAATCTGTTTAATGAAGATATCTGTAAATGATAAATACACACCCTGTATTTGACTCCAAATGAACCCACTAACAGGCTTGGGTAACCCTTGGACATAAATTGCGCTCCAGAAATGACTAGGAAAAATTTACTCGTATGTGGCATTTAAAAACACTGTATATTTTACTGAATATTAAAGCACAAACACGCTTAATTAACCCTTGAATTTAAATTGCGCTCCAGAAATGACCAGGAAAAATTTACTCGTATGTGGCGTTTAAAAACACGGTGTATTTTACTGACTATAAAAGCACATACAAGCTTAATTAACCCTTGAATATAAATTGCGCTCCAGAAATGACCAGGAAAAATTTACTCATATGTGGCGTTTAAAAACACTGTGTATTTTACTGAATATAAAAAACAAACAGGCTTAATTAACCCTTGGATATAAAATGCGCTCCACAAATGACCAGATGGAATTAAAATGTATATGGGGCAGAATTAGACCCACCCTGGACTTGAATTACAATACCCCCCAAACTGAATCAAAATGATAACGGAAGAGGAGTAGTCTCTGATAAAAGCAGTACACCCCCCCCTCCCAAATCGCTGTTAAAAGCAATTTCCTTTGTGTGAGATCTCTGCTGCTGCTGCAGCAGACGGACACTTATGTCACGGCACAACGAGAGCAGTGTGAGGAACGAGCCTGGCGTCCGTACTTATAGTGCTGTGACATCACAGAAGCCCGCCGGTCTCTGATTGGCTTCATCTCCGCACATGTCAGTTAAGGTCTTCCTTTCTTCCTACCAGAGTTCTCTTCCCCATGTCACGCCATGTGCTTTCGGACATTTTAGCAATACAAAACACACTTCGTTCCTGCGAATTACACCAAACTTCTATTTCGTGCAGAACCGAAGTTTTCCTGAAATTCTAATCGAATTCCACTTCGTTAGAATCGATTCGCACATCTCTAATGATTAGGGATGAGAGATTATAATAGACAAAGTTGAAATTGGCACGGTTTTTAGGTTGATCAGAAACTTCCAATCACGCGATATTTTAGGTGAGAATCTGCGCTTAATCTATTACTATCACGCCATTTTCGGCGCTTCCCGTCATTTTGGCGGCCAGCAAATCAGCTTAGAGCATAAAGCAGGGTGAGCTGGGTGTGAGCTGGGTGTCATGACTGATGTGTATGGTTGTCATTGGCTGGAAAAATCACATGACCTCATTTTGCATAGAAAAGCATTTCCTGTTCTTCATCATTGTGTCAGTGTCTCTCATTAGAGCAGGACGTGTGCTAGATCTCTCTCAATACAGCTCAGCTCCTCTCAGAGATACAGTTCTCTTTATTCATACAATCAACTATGCTTTTAGCTGTGAACATTAGAACATAGGTAGATTAGAGAATTTCAGTTCTTAGTTAGATAGACAGAGACTTTTAAAGAAACATCTAGCGCGGTACAGCCGCGGGGGAGGGGGTTGGGGTGTGAGCGAACGCAGGCAGGCAGTCAGGATTTTGAAAGGAGAGTGTATATTGTGCAGCCCAGACTCTGCTTTGAACCTGCATAGAAATGGCTTTTTTTTATCAGTTTTTGTCCAGCACACCTCGCACCTGAGGTGAAATAGTACCTTTTATTTTGTGCAGCCCAGTTTTGTTCAAAGACCCACGATTTTTAGTAAATGCTTTTATTGTTTATTTCAATTGGTGCAAAACCCACCTTTATTTATCCTTTACAACTTTTAAATAAGTGTTTTTACTTTGACGCAGCCCATTTTTTTTCAAAGACCCACCTTGTACTTCTATTAGGATACAGACATGTGCGAGTAATTGCAGGTGTATTTCATAGGTGCAAAAACCACCTTTTATTATCCGTATAAATTGTAAATAGCTGTATTTCACTTTGGCGCGGCCCAGTTTTGTTCAAACAGCCACCTTGTACTTAAATTTGGATACAGAAATTTTGTAGGTTCTGTTGTATTTCATTGGTGCAAAACCCACCTTTTAATATACGTATTACTTTTTAAATGCTGTTTTTCCCACTTTGGTTCGCCACAGTTTTTTTTCAAAATGGGCCCACCTTGTACTTAAATTTGGATACAGAAATTTTGTAGTTACTGTTGGTGAATTTGATTGGTGCAAAAACCACTGTTTGTTATCTGTATAACTTTTAAATAGCAGCCCTAGTTTTTTTAAAATTTAGCCAACGTTGTATGAAATTCTCTTTTGTCATTGCTGCAAAAAAACGCAATTTCTCACCCGTGTAACTTCTGAATAGTTTTATTGCGCTCGGTGAATCTCGTTTGGTGCAGATAGTGCACTTGTATGATATTTTGTTGAAACTATCAATTCTGGACCTACTGGGCAGTTGTAAATCCCTGGGGACAAAGGGAAGAACACTGTTGATTTTGTCTTACGGTTCTTCAAACCAGATCGCATTTCACAGGTATTCGCTAGAAACAATTCAGTTTCTAATCCTAGTTGGTTTGTAGGAAATTAAGGGATTTAAGAATAGCTGTGATTGCCGTCTTTCAATAAGAGATCTGTCAAAAACCTTCCATACGTTCTTAAATTTTTATCTTTCTAAAACATGGAGCGAAATGCAGGTGCGGCAGCGAGCAAGAGGGGTGTAGGAAAGGGAGTAGGGGTTTACGAGAGAAGGTGGTCCTTCCAGTGCTGGCGACAACATGCAAGCCAGCAGATCGTCGGTTGCAGGACCATCAGGCCAGTCATCGCTGGGTCAGGGTCCTGTGAATCTCAGTAACAAACAGCATCGCCAATATGTTCTTCAGTGATTAATACAACCTGCATCCAGCAGTCTTACCTCCTCATCCTCCCAGTCATGCCCACAAATGTCATCATCATCATCGTCAGCATCCGTCCAACATGAAGCGAAGGCAGCCCAAATGTCAACTCGTGAACCCACCACTGTGGATAATCCATTTTCTGAAGACCTCTTTGATGACAAAATGCGGTTGGGATCAGAAGGCATGTTAAAAGATCAAGAGGCCAAGGAGGATGATTTTGTCTGCTCTGACTCCCAATTACTAATGCCATTAATGGAGCAGAAGGAAGCCAGTCAATCGGCAAAAATCCCGGGCGGTCGGCAACTCCTTGCAGTGCCTGTTGCTTGTAGCCCACAGCTCCAGGATACAGAATGTCTGGACGAGGAAGTCACCTGTGTTGATGATGAGGATGACATTGCGGATCCAACGTGGTCTTTTTCAGCGAAATTTGCTTGCGAGCGCTTCATTTAATGGACGAGGAGAAAGATGATGGGGTAGTGTCAGTACGGGTCCCTCAAAAAAGGGAGGGGCGGCCACACAAGTCTGTGAGATTATTCCGCCAGCACGATCAGCGGAAACATCGCTCCTCGCTTATCGCCGTCGAAAAGGTCCAGGACCTCTCAAGCCTGGACCTTTTTTGAGCAAGCCTCTGATTCACCCAGCGATGTCATATGCCACCTTTGCCGTAAACGCATCAGTAGAGGCAAGAATCTTAGGTTGTTTAACTACCACCAACATGTCTAGTACAATGCAGCGTATGCATGGGAAATTGAAATGGAGGGAAACACTTGGCCAAAAAAAAGCCACACCGATGTGGGCTTCCCCAACCACTGTCCACACCCTCTGTCTCCATCTCCTCCTCCTCCGCCACCCCAGCGTTCCCAAACTGCCCCTTGTCTCTCAGAGTCATGATCAAGGATCAGCCTCCGCTTCAGACTCCACTGTCGCCCGAGTACCACCAGCACCACGGACCCATCCTACCCCTTCTCCTTCCACCACTTTGACGACCTGCATGCCGTACAGCGGCCAGTCTAGCAGCCAGCCTTCTGTCTACCAGGTTTGGGAGCAGAAGAAACACTTTAACCCAAACCATCACAAAGCCAAAAGCCTGAATGTTGGCATTGCCAGGTTTTTGGCTTTGGAAATGTTGCCTTTCAGTCTGGTGGACACAGATGGGTTCCGCCACGTCATGGCCCTCGCCTGCCCCCAATACCAGATGCCGAGCAGGCATTTCTGTGCCAGAAAAGCCGTCTCTGCCCTGGACAGCCACGTGTCATCTAAAATTTCAAGCGCGTTGTCTGCATCTGTGTCCAGCAAAGTCCATCTGACCACCGACACATGGACTAGTAAGCACAGCCAAGGCCACTATATCTCTGTGACAGCTCACTGTGTGAGCTGGGTGGATGTCTCTGGTGGTGACGGTTGCTCTCAGGCTCGGCGCACGCTCTTCAAAGCCGCAGGGATGGTGCAGGGTTCTTTCCCCTAAGGTCCTCTGGTGGCATCACGTGCCCAGAGCCATCTGGGCGTGTTGAAATTGATCTGTCGTGGAGACCGTCAATACACAGGTCCGGAGCTGTGGACGGCTTTTCGCAATGAGACCGAGCGCTGGCTGGGTGACAAGAGCCTTGTGACAGGCAAGGTGGTGTGCGATAACGGTCGAAATCTGCTGGCCGCCCTTAAGATCAGTAGGCTGAAGCACATCCCTTGCCTGGCACATGTCATGAACCTTGTCGCCCAGAAATTTCTAAAGCGCTACCCGGGTCTGGACTGCCTGCTGAGGAAGGCTCGAGGTCTGAGCTCACACTTCCGCCGTTCGCACCCTGCTTCATCCCGCCTGGCTGCGTTGCAGCCTCAGCTCGGCCTCCCTGTCAACCGTCTCATTGTTGACGTAGCAACACGCTGGAATTCCACCCTCCACATGCTCCAGCAATTGCGGCAGCAGCACAATGCCATTACGCAGTACAAAGTGACACATAGCCTGACAAGCAGCGGTGCGGAAACCTCGGGTGTTGAGCCACCGAGAGTGGAGTCAGGTGAAAGAGCTCTGCACCATCCTTGCCAGTTTTGAAGAAGCCACCAAAGTGGGATAGGGATTTCCATGTAATGTATTGCCCTTTTTGCAGTCGTGTGCCGCTGGTAGTGGTGTGGGTGTTTTATATATATTAAAAATATATATATATAGATATTTTAATATATATATATATATATATGTGCTGCAACCCTGCCAGTGGCACCTAGGTTTGCATATTGTTCTTTCAGAAATGTTTTTTGTGCAGAACCATATGTCGTATTTGGTGTATATTGCTTTTAATTTATATGGGGAGGAAGGGGTGCCTCCATTTTGGTTCTCTGCACTACGCCCACTTTCACAGGCTGTCATAAAAGTGCAGCTTGCAGGTTTGGTGTTTTTTTTTATTTTTTTCCTCTCTGGATAATGGAGGTCGGTTGACCCAGTGAGAGGCCTGGAGTTGGCTCTATTGAGAGGTAGAGATAGTATAGGACTGCCCGACCTGCGATCACGGTGAACGTCGTGGGCCGCTTATGCATTTGTTTGATCAAAATATGTGAACCGAGGATCTCCAAGGGTTTGCATCCCTTGCCTGGCACATGTCATGAACCTTTTCTCCCAGAAATTTCTAAAGCGCTACCCGGGTCTGAACTGCCTGCTGAGGAAGGCTCGAGGTCTGAGCTCACACTTCCGCCGTTCGCACCCTGCTTCGTCCCACCTGGATGCGTTGCAGCGTCAGCTCGGCCTCCCTGTCAACCGTCTCATTGTTGACGTGGTAACACGCTGGAATTCCACCCTCCACATGCTCCAGCAATTGTGGCAGCAGCGCAATGCCATTACGCAGTACAAAGTGACACATAGCCTGACAAGACCTCGGGGTGTTGAGCCACTGAGAGTGGAGGCAGGTGAAAGAGCTCTGCACCATCCTTGCCAGTTTTGAAGAAGCCACCAAAATGGTCAGTGCAGACAATGCCCTTGTCAGCATGAGCATTGTGGTGATCTTAGTTCTGGAACGATCGTTGGACACTCTGAAACATCAGGTCCCACCAGTGACGGAGGAGGAGACGGACACAGATGCGGACACGGAGGCTTTCTCTCAGTCGAATCCACAAGGCCCGACTGTTTCACAATTTTATCGGTCTTTATTAGGCAGTGGTTCGGGGTCCAGGGCTAGTGCAAGGCGGCGCCTCAGCTCTCAGGGTGCATCATCTGAGGCTAGTCAGTGTTGTGTTGAAGCTGTTCCGGAGTAAGCGGAGGAGGAGGAGGAGGAGGAGGAAGAAGTATTCCTGGAAATCGACGTTACCGACGTCCCTGCCTTGGAATGAGGTTGTCACGAATTTGAGGCGGAGGAGGAAGATGAGGAAGATCAGTTTGCTAGTGCCCTCGACCCAGAGGCTTGGGAAATCAAGGCTCCATCTCTCACATGAGTGCTTGGATGCTCCATTTCCTCCAACATGATCCTCGCATTAAGGCCATCAAAATGAACAACAGTTACTGGGTGGCCACCCACCTCGATCCCCGGTACAAAGCAAAACTCAGCACTTTCCTTCCACCCACCCAAATAGAGAGTATAATGCAGGAATTGGAAACCATACTGATTGATCAACTGGAGACATCTGTTGTGTCTGCTTCACGTTCTTTAAATGTTCACGGTGGAACGTCAGCAACGTGATAGCAGTAGAGAGCCAAGTAGCCGTAGCGGCAGCAGCAGCAGGCATTGCGGCAGAAGACTAATGGGTGACCTCTGACAATCTTTATTTACCACCTCACCAAGCATTTTAAAGCAGGGGGACACATTTCAGCACACGAGACCAGCTTTTAAAATCATGGTGCACGACTATCTGGTCTCAACACCGATGTTTTTTTGGTATGTTCTGGCCCCAAACGACTTCTGGGTATCCAAAAAAGGTTTAAAAGGCCCCCGCTCGCCGCCACGCCAAG